>ML780011.1:416121-447509 GCA_009831015.1 Picea engelmannii
TGGTCGTGACCTTAAAAATAGATTATTATTATATACATCCTGAGTGGACCTAATGGTTAAGAACATGTGTTTCCTCTTAAGAGGTCACAGGTTCAAATCCAGAGGGGGGTAGGGTATGTATACCTTCGTAGACTTTACCAGTCAAATCGTTGGGCGGAGGGGGGTCCCTTGTCCCATAAACAAAGGGGTCTCATACACCAATTTGGTGTGCTGGCTTGGCCGTGACCTTAAAAATAGATTATTATTATTATTATTATTATGGCAGTTCTACATCTCTGGCGCCGCATGCTTACAATTCCCCTCTTATGGGTAAGATCTAGATGAAGTGAACTAGATCGCACCAGGCTCTATAACCTATGAACTAATCCTTAGATCTACCTTCTCTTCTCCATTATATCTCAACAACTTACAAAAATGGTACGTAACAGTATTTCATAATGCCTTCATTCCTGTATTACTCTACTGGAACGATATAAGAACCCGAACCCTTACAAAACAATAAACTTACTGTAAAAACGCCAACCTAATATATAAAAATCAATCAACCAACAACCTCTATATGATACCCATGTATCTATATTTATACATTTTAGGCTCTTCATCCTTCTTACCAAAAATGACCAAAACTCTAACCCTACCAACGTTAGGTCTTCCTCCCATGCACGCGTGTTGTTCTTCCTCCAGCTGTCGCTTTCCTTGTGCATGCTTTCTTGCATGCGCTTGTGTTGTTCTTTCTCCAGCTGTTACATCCATTTCTGTACACTTTCTTTCCCATGATCATCCTTATTTCCACTTCGACCTGGTGCCAACAGGCCCCCAACACTGACATGTGACTTGTCCCGAGTCACCTAATCTTTTTGAGATGCCTTGATCTCCTTGATGATCATTTGGAACTTTTCCTTCAGCTCTGCTACTTTTGTCAGTGCTTGCGTGGTCTTCTCCTTAATGGTGTCCACTACCTGAACTACCACTTTGTCACTCAATAATCTTGCACATTCTGCTTGTGTCTGTGCTATCTATGTTCTGGCTCCTTCTGCCTATGCGAGTACTTCTGTTACCTATTCCTACAATGGTTCTATTTCATCCTGACGCTCTTGTTTCTGCATTTGTGCAGTGATAAGTTCTTCCTGCATCTTCTTTAGATCTTGCATCCCTTTGAATCATTCTGGGATTGATATGGTCTTCTTCCACTGTTTGAGTTCTTGGATCACTGCATTGATCCTCTCCTCTTCCTTGTCCCAGTGTTGGACTTGGACCTGCGGATCCTCCTCCAACCTTGTCCAAAGTTGCATTGCTTTATCGAACAATTCCGTTTTTGTGCTAATTTGCTACTCTATCTCCTATAGTTGCATTGTTTCTTCCTGATTCATTTTCTCCTTTACTACCGGTGGAGTTGTTGGAGTGAGTTGTTCTTGGAGACCCTCGATCTCCTTCTGATATCAATCAATTGCCTGCACAATTTGGTCGATCTTTTCTGCGACTGGTAGTTCGTTTCCTTGTGCAAAGCTTAGAAGTTTCCCAAAACATTCTTCCACTCTTCGTTCCAGTTTGTTCCTGCATTCTTTCTCCTCCTGAGTTTTTGATTTGGCCGGCTCACAATATTTTTCTAGCGCTTCCCGCTTCTTTGTTTATTTTTGTAGCTCGACTCAGTTTTTATGTTCCTGAGACTGCATTTCATGGTCGACGCTACTCTATAATTTGTATAGTTCCCTTGATGGCATCTACGTCAAGACCAATTGGATGTGGTCCAAATCCTTTAGTGGTGTTTGTCCCATGATTTCTTCCATTCGCAACATGCTAAGTTTTATGTAGATCGTTGCATGTGTGTGTGGCATTGGAAGGACTGGGTCTCGTTCTTCTACCTCCACTCTTTTGTTGGTATATGTTGCTGACGAATCTATGCCTCTGCTGCTACTTTCTTTCTATGCCTCCTCGAGTGTCTTGAGGAGTTGTCCCATTTATGATATCTCTTTTTGCAGTTTATCCCTGTGATGTGTTGCGTGATCGAAGTCTTCTTCTAGATAGTCCTGGACCATTTTGGTGATCATTTCTCCATCATCCTTCATTATCGTATAGTCTAGTTATGCTCGTTGTGCCTTCGATTTCTTGCGCGTGCCTGCTGTCTTCACAACTGGTCTTTTCGTTCCCCCTGGTTCCTTTGTGATGGGATTTGGGGTGGTCTCTTGTGCTCCCTTAGCTTGTTTTGGTTGTGTGTTGGTCGCTTTCTGCCCCTTCTGGTTTCCTATTTGCTTCGACCCTTCATCTTCCTGAGTCATCTTATTTTGGCCCATCCTTGGTTTCTTGGGCACTGGAATTTGCGGAGGCTGTGTTTCCACTTGCGCTGCCTCTCCTTTTGTTGTTATTTCCAATCCTTCCCAAGGAATGGATGGGATTCTCCATTCAGTAGGCCATTCACTAATGACCATGTCGATGTCACCCTCTGTGATGTAGTAGCACATCCATAGCCATTGTTTATCTGGATCCTACCTTGGTTGTATCGACATGGCTTGACATGTAGCCTAGAAGTTAGTGATATCCCCATATCACACGACAACCTCTAGTGTTATTTTCCATGATCAACTGATAGCTTCCTGTATAATATGTATGTATTATTCAAATATGATTCTATTTTCCCTCTTATGCCTAGCCTGTGGCCCGGATTTCAGTAATAGATATCTCGCTCTTGCTAGCTGCGGTCTAGTACAAAAAATTACGTACTCTGGTTCCCTCCATCCCATGAAGGCTATGAGAGTGAGAATCCATGAGTAATGGAATTCTGTACCGAGGTCCTGCACATCCTTGCAGTCCACTTGGAACAATTTTAATAGATAAGGTGCCCAGCTCACGAAGGTGCCTTCTACGCATTGCGCTGCAACTACAATGAATCCTGTTGGTACTTTGTCTTTGTGGCATTTTCTTAACAATTTATAGGATAAGATCTTTGTGACCAATTGTATCGTTGCATTGTTGATCCGTTTGATTATAATGCCTCTTGTTCCCCTGGCGGTACCATATTTATTCTTCATTTCCTGTGCTAATGATTTCTCCTTGGATTTATCGTCCAAAATCAGTGCAGGATCCATGCCTCGGCTAGGTAGTCCTATTATCTACGCGATAAGCTCAATAGTTATGGGGATAGGTTTGTCCAGCCATATATCCCCTCCGTGTGTGACTGCTAACAACTTCTTGATGCATGCTATTGCATACTGGCCTCTGCCAAAATGTGGAAGTTTCAACAACCCTAAAATTCTTGTTCTGTCCAGTCCAACTGTCGACTAATGTGGCTGGCTGATCGTTTCTCCAAGTTAGTTTACCACTATGTTCTACATAAAAACCCTTGGAGCAATTTCTGGGTACTTGGATTCATCTGATATGTCATGGTCAAAATAATTGAGCTTCCCGACGTGACCTAGTAGCTGCAGATATTCCTGTACTCCATGTGGTATGTGTGGTAGAACAATTTCTCCTATCGGTTTCTTGTGAGGTGAGCTTGGTATCTGAACTCTGTCTTCTTGTTGTGGTGGTTGCTTCAAAGTTCCAACAAATACCAGTTGCTCCCCTGTAAGCCACTCTGGCCAAGCCGAGGTAGTTCCAATGGTCTCCTCTGTTGGTTGACCTAGGTTGGGTACCTGTGACTCATCTGGTTGCACTGCTGCTCCCAGATTCTATGTCGTGTCGTTAACTTGCATGGCTGCTTCAGTGCTTTCTGGTTGCACTTCCCATTGGGTTTTTGCTTCCTCATACTGAGGCTCCTATGTTGCAGATGGCATATCCTCTTTCATGGTCTCTGCTTATGGATGTTGAATCTCTTCTAGTATTGGTGTAGAGTTCACTGGTATCATCTTTGGGGATGGGATTTCATCAATATTGATGATCTCTGGCTGCTATTGCTCGGTTTCTTCCAATGGTCCTCGTGAACTATTTTGAACCCTGGTTGATCTGGCTGTCTGGCCTAGTTCTGCGAGATTTGATGGTGCCATAGTGGTGATTGTCAAATGTTTTCTAATTTTGAATGAATTTGGTGAGCTCTGTGGTCTCATTCTATTTGTTCTGGCTGTTATGTCTCTCTCTCTGTTCCCCTTTTGCGAATAGACTAGTTGCTTCCATGCTCATGTGTTGTATGGGCTTTTCATGAAGCTTGTTGAGGACTCTTCCTCCATGATGTGATTAATGCACCATAACTATGGGTTTAATTCCTCTATGACATTTTCATACTTTCCATTACGCTTACTTTTCCATTTCCAGTTGGCGTGTTTAATGTGATGTTCCATTAGTCCTTACCGTGCTTTAATTTCGCTTAGTGTTGTCATGTCATACTACTTTTTCCGACTTTCCGTTTCCTACTCATTTTTATTTGGTATGTAACTGTTGTCCTTGCCTTTGCTGAATTCATGTTTCAAATGTTATGTGGCCTTTCTATCTCTAGTGTGCTTCGAGATTTTTAGTTCTGTTTCCCCTTTTTGTTCTCTGTTTTGTTTTTTTTTTTTTTACTGCACTGTGGGTGGTTGACTGTCCTTGTACAACTTCAGTCGGCTCCTGTTGATCATTCCTCTTAGGTCTACACCTGCTAAATATCATAACTGCATAGATCCTCCATATGCTACAAATTTTACCTCGTATTGTCCTAACCAATGCATTCTCAGCTTTCCTAGGTGCTGAAACGATTTGTTTTCATAGAGAAATACTAGATCTCCTTCCTTGAACGTCTTCTTCTTGATGTGTTGATCATGCCAAGATTTGTCTCTGGCTTTCTGTACTTGTTGATGGAATCCTGCTAGGATTTGGCCTTCCTCCATTGACAATAGCCGATTTAGTCGTTCCTGTATTGTGCCTCATTCAATCATTTGTTTGATAGCTGCTACGCGTAAGATGGGTACTAAAAATTCTAATGGCACTACTGCTTCTTGGCCATAGACTAGTTTGAATGGTGTGTTCCCCGTCAACATTTTGCATGTCGTCCTATTCACATTACAGATATATGTCAGTGCGTTCTCTAGAATTTTGTTAAAGGATTCTACTGTGGCATTCGCCTGTGGATGATATGGTGTGCTTTTCTGGTGGTGAACTTAAAACTCTTCGAGCATCGCGTGGATGGTGCTATTTATGAAGTGCATGCCTTGGTCACTCATAAAAAATCTTGGGCACCCAAACCTAGTAATTACTTGTTCAAATAAGAAGTGTGAAGTTGTCTCTGCACTACAGTCTTTTACTGGTGCAGATCCTGCCCATCTTGTTAGGTATTTTGTTGTGGTGATGATGTATCTTTTCCCTGTTCTTTTGGTTAGTGGGTTAATTGGTCCCACAAAGTCTATTACCCATTTATCAAATGCCTGTAATGTCACTTGCGGTCATAATGGCATCTCATCCCTTTTGTTGGGTTCGCCTACCCTTTGACAGACATTGCATCTCTGACAGTACTCTTTCGAGTCTCCGTGGATCGTTGGCCACCATAGTCCTACATGGATTACCTTCTGCATAGTATCTTTCCCTGCATAATGACCTCCTGCCATTCCCTTATGGGCTTCTGCTAAAATTCTTGGTCGTTCGTGCTCTAACATGTACCTTCGTAAGATGCTATTTGCGCCCATCTTGTATAGATGTCCTGTGATCAGTTGATATTCGGATGCACAAACTACCAGGTTCTTCTTCTACGTGGTGGTATATTCTTGTGGTGTGGTACCTGTGCTCAAGTACTGGATGATCTCTCTGAAGTAGTCATCAACAATTTGTACTGAAAATAACTGTGCATCCAAAAATTTGTCTTCTAAGTTCGTGGGTTCTTCTCCATTTGTGACCCGTGATAGGTGGTCAGGTCCTACATTCAGTTTTCCTGGTTTGACTATTACTTCGAAGTCAAATTCTTGAAATAACAATAACCATCGACAACCCCAACACTGGCTTGTTTACTAGGTATTTCAGGGCTAAGTGATTTGTAAACATCTTAAAATGTTTCCCCAATAGGTAATGTATGAACTTCTGCAATGCGTAAACCCTAGCTAGGCCTTCTCTTTACATCGTGTTATAATTTTGTTCTGAGTCTGATAGTTTTTTTCTTGCGAACGCTATCGGGTGATCCAAGTCTCCCACTCCTGGTTGCGCTAAGATAACTCCAAGTGCTATCATTGATGCATCTACATGCACATGGAATGTCTTTTCCTAGTTTGGAAATACTAATATTGGTGTAGTAACCATATTTTCCTTCAAAGTGTCCAACCCATGTTGACATGCGTCATTCCATTGATATTTTGTATCTTTCCTTATAATCTTTTCCATTGGTGTTGTGATCTGCACATATCCTTTGATGAATTTCCTATAGTATCTGGTGTGTCCTAACATTTCTCTTAATTGACAGATTGTTTTTGGTGCTGGTAAGTTCACAATGACTATGATATTTGCCAGATCCACTAGTAAGCCTTGTTTGCATACTATGTGGCCCAACAGTATCCAAAATGGTGTTCCAAATATGCATTTCTTGATATTCAGTGATATTTGGCACTATCTGCATTGTTCCAACATTAGTCATAACACTTCCACATGGTGTTTGAACAGACTGTAAACTGTCCAATCATCTAGGTATACTTCGAGAAACTGATGGATGAATTCTTTAATGCTATGATAACCACTCTGGAGAATATTGTTGGTGAATTATTCAGTCCAAACGATATGACTGTATATTGGTAAAATCCCCATTCTGTCATGAACATGGTCTTATATCTATCCTCCCATGCTATCTTAATCTGATATTAGCCTGAGAATCCATCAGTGGATGAGTAAGATTCATGTTCCCCCACATTCTCTAGCACTTCATTTGTGAACAGTGTAGGGAATGGGTCGTGTATGCATGCATCGTTCAACTTCCTCAAGTCGATGCATATCCTAATCCCTCTTCCTTGTTTCTTGTCCTATACTACCATCTGTCTTATCCATTCTGATTTCTTGACTGGTTCAATTATGCCAGCTTCGAGCATCCATTCAATCTCATCTTTAACTTTATGTTTATATATGGGTTCAGTCTGTAAGGTCGTTGTTTAATAGGTCTCATGTCAGATCTGAGTGGTATTTTCATTTCTCCTAATTCTCTGGCTATACCCTTCATATCTATAAATGTTGTGGGAAAAAGGTCGCTATATTTTCGCAACAATTCTGTGATGCTTTCTAAGGTCTGCTCATCCTAGTAATCTCCAATGTTGGCTATTTTGGGCTGCTCGGTGGTTCCAATGTTAGCCTTCTTTATCTTGATTGGTGCGGAAATGACTTCGGATTCTATGGGTGGTCCTTCCACATCTCTTTCGCCTTCGACTTCTTCAATTTGAATATCGTGTGTGTCATATTCGTCTGGTGCATCCTCCTGTACATGGTAACATGACAGTAGTTCCTTGACTGTCTTCTTATTCCACTGTTGTTCTTTTGTGATAGTTTCTATTTCTAGTTATTTGGTGAATATTACTCCTCTTATCCGTTTAAGGGTTGCATCTATGTTGGGGTTCTCATGCTCGAATGAGAAAGTGACTGCAAAGTTCTTCTACAATATTAACCATGTTGTAGTTCCTTTGCACAATTCTTGGTCTGTGTATTAGTTCATCGATATGCCCTCTAAAGTATGTATGAAGTGATGAGGCCATAGCATTCTACACACCTCCCAATGCTTTTATGGTGCTCTATGTCCATAATAATTTTGTTGTTTGTTGTTTTCCTATTCTGCACTGAACCTTATGTGCAGTAACCGCTTACATTGATACCAGTCTGTGATAGTCTCCTTGTGTGCACCCCACCATATTGCGGGTGTAGCCTTGAGTGAAAAGTCAGTGCTAGTAGCCTCTAGTTCTCTAATACTTCATCTTCATATTGTGTCAAGAATGTTTCCAAATCATTTAGTCCATGGAAACTGGGTGTTTCTCTGATTTCTATGCCTATCCACCATACTGCGCGGTCTATTCTTGCACATCTTCTCATGGATACTTTGTGTAGTCTCTGTTGCCAATTTTCTAACCCATTGTCTGAGTCTATTGCAAATGAAGTAATGCTCCGCCAAATGAGTACCCCATATACAATTGGGTTTACACAATCCTCATTGCACACAGTTGTTCTATACAACTGGTCGATATCCTCTAAGTCCAAGAAAGTGGGGTCTACGAACCTATCCCCTTCTGATGGATCTAGTGGTGCTATGACCCTGTAATCTCCAGACTAAAATGTCATTTTCCTTGTTTTCAAGTAAATTATGGCCTGGTTGTCAAACACCCAATCTAGACCGAGTAGTGATGGGTATGGTGTTGTGCCATCTACTATTTCAATGACTTCAAAGTCCACCTTAGTGCGCACTCCATCAAGATCTACAGTTACTCCTTTCAGTATACCTATTAGTAGGACTCTACGCTGGTTTGCTAGTTTTAATTAGACATTTGAGTATCCCATTGTTGGCTCTCCCATGCATTTCCATGTCTTCTTTGGTAGTACATTAACTTTGGATCCTAGGTCTAGTATAATGTCTCCCATATTGAAATCCCCAATGTTAGCATTTAGTCTAAATTCCCTACTTGTTCTTCTTTGGGTGTGGAGGTGATTGACAGTTTTTGGTTCTAGCTTTTCTTCTGTCTCATTGCTACATTTCTCTAGTATGTTTTGCAATATTTTCACAAATGAAGGATCACTTAATACTTTTACGCATGATTGCAAAAAGTATTTGATAATAATTACTTGTCGCTTGGGTTGCATTTTGTTGGTATGATCCAATGATGGTGACATTTTGTATTTAGGGGCTTCCTTAACTGGTTGTGCAGTTGAAGTCGATGTTGTTTCCACCTTCTAAAATTCTTGTCGGGATTCCCTAAAAGTCTCATTTTCTTTAGGTGTGCAAAACTACTTCTTTGGGTCAGTGTTCTTCTTTATCCATTGGTTATGTGTTGGTTCCTGTCGAATTGCGTCATTTCCTGTTTTTGTTCCTCCACGAGTGACTATGTTGATGTTCCATCTGTCATCCCTTTCTTTGGCTAGAATCCACTGAACATTCTGATTGTTTTGGTTCCTCTTTTCCTGAATCTTTACTAGTAGTGTCAGGGATTCCTTTGTCTCATGATCCGATGAGCGACAATACATACAAGTCGCTGGCGACAGTGGACATTCCCGTGCATATGTCCTAGTTGATGACAATTATGACATGTGATTGGTCCTTTGCCATGTATGAAACCTCCTCTGGCTCATCCTCCTCCTCGACAGCCTATGCGATCACCTCTCAGTGCATTATAGTGTGGTTCCTGATTATACTGCACAGTATTGTACTGGGGCTGTGCCAGCTTGTATTGCGGTTGCACATTATTGTAGGGTTGTTGCACAGTATTATAATACTGTTGCGCAGTGTTGTATGGGACTGGGGCTTGGTTGAACTGGGGCACTGCTTGCCCAATCATCATTTCAACCTGTACTCTATACACATCTGATGTTCTTTCCCACATCAGATCCATAGTTCTGCAATCTTTTTCATCGTGGCCCACTGACTTACAAAAGGTAAAATATGAATTCTTTGAAACTGTCTGGTATTTTTGCATCATCGTGTAGTGGTAAGGGTCATGACCCAGTTTATTGCATATTTCACACCATAATCCTCCCTGTGGTAGTGGGTTTGGCATACCTGTTTCCATATACTGTGCGAATGTTGGGCATTTGTTCTTGTGGTGTCCTTCCATTCTGCATGTGGTGCACCAAATGACTTCTCGTCTGTCCTTGTTCTTATTCTAGTTGAACTAAAATGTCAGATTCTTCAAATCCTCCTTCAATTCCTCAATAGCTGGGTCCATCTGCTGGTACTGGTTCTCTTCTAGTTGCAAGGATGCTTGCAGAGCCTTTTCCTGCATCTGAAACTTATGATGTCATAAGGGATATTTTAGAAGTGGGAGTAGTGAGTTGACAAACAGGTGTCGGTGTTGCATCTCAGTCATAAGGTATTTTAACTTCCCCTTTAGTTGCTTGAATCTCTGGTCAATATCCCATACAGAGTCCCCTAGTTTCTGTCTTATCTCGATCATCACGTTCATGTACTGATCCTCTAAGATTGGCTTCTGGAACTCATTAATCAATAACTTATTAATGTCTACCAGTGTCCTCATCATCCCAGGGGCACTGTTTGTGTCTAGACTCATGTACCAGTCTAGTGCGTGGTCTCTTAGCATGATCACTAACTGTGTGAGTTTGGTATCTTCATCAGTGATCTGTTTTTCCTCCTAGATCTTTGCACAAATGAACAAGTTCTTCTCAGGATATTCTATTGCTTCTCCTCTAAATTATGGTATTCTAATAGTGGAATCATGTCCTGCCATTCTGAAGACTGAAATTCTACCTCCGCCGCACGGTGTAGATACTTGACTAATATTTCCTAAACTGGCTCCTCCAGTTGTTGCTCCCACGGTAGATGTACTTCTTGTTGTTGGACTTCCTCCAAACTTCAGTTGTCTAAATGGTGGTGTTCTCTTTGGTGTATTAGTCGCACATGGGTTTATGGGTTCCACACTGAAATTAATATGGATAGTATGGCTACCTTCTCCTCCTGTTCTTGGGCCTCTTGTTTTCCTTTCATAAGGTGCATGCAGGATTTCCTCAATCTTCTCCACAGCTCGAAGATCCTCTACCTCTTGCTCATCATTGTCCAAGCCCTCCCTTGTGGCTATGGCTCTCTTCTTGGTGTTCACCTTATATTGGTAGGGTACTCCACTACGCGTCGTTCTTGATGATGCCAATATCCACTAAAGTTGGTCGTCATCAATCATGATCGGGTCCAAGAGTTCCTCCTCCTTATTTACTTTATCCTCACCTTCTTCCATTTATCCTTTCTCTGTCAGTGCTTCCCCCCTTCCCCCATGCATGCAGGGAAGTCTAGATGTATGATTCCATTGTCATTATACCTTTGTTATATAGAAATATTTTAATAGAAATATACAGTGATCGAATGTACCTTCCTCGAGGTCCGCATAGAAATTCTTTCTCTTCTACGCTATATGACTTCGTTGTGTCGACTGCAAACTCTGTGATGAAGTCTGCCACAATACTGTCAAGACAAAAGTCAACTGCATGGGTGAATTTGTTGTTCACTTGCTGTAACTTCTCAAACTATACTGGGGTCCAATCTAGCTGTCAAATCCGATTCGTCATGTGGTTGTCTTTCAACCTTAGTATCCACTCCTGCATTAGGTGGGGAAAATCACAGAAAAAGATTTTGTGTAAATTTGTAAACACATATTTATCCAAATATTTGCGAGGTGTGATGCTAGGGTTTCTATTGTCTTTCTCGGAAAACTCTAGCTCTTTGGTTCTCAACCAGCCTTTGATTTTTGATTTCGTGGGGTTCCAAGGTCTCAACATCCGCTTCTAATGGCTCATTGTTATTTTTTTTCGCTCATTCATTTCTCGTTCACTCTATCTTGCCTACTTAATCCTCTCTTGTTCCTCTTAACATGACAAAGAAACCATTTGTTGGTTATCCTTTATTCTCTGGTCGGTCTTCACGACCTATCTATCTTAGTTATTGGCCCAGGGTTCATGTCATTCTGGTTTCCAACAAAGCCTCTAAAGCTATCGACCCTCTTGGTAAACCAGAAGGAAACACAGTACATGGAATGCACTACGCAGTCTCACCTGAGATAGATTTAAATGGTTGGATGTAAGACTCAGGTGTTTCTAGCCTAGGATTGAGTATGAGATAGGGGCTTGTTAACCAGAGCCATGCACTACAAACTATGAAGGTAATCTACCTATTCCTCACGGGTACATATTTCCATTACACAGGTTGCTTCCCGAGCATCATACTCATATTCCATGACAATGCATTAACTCATTTATTAAGCATAACAATAACTGTTGAAAGAAAGAAAAGAGATGCATGCATTCATCACATTACACATTTATTATCGTGGTTCACCCCCCCTGGGCTATGTCCACAAATATTTGGCTCTTGGCTCTTTTATTATGGCAGTTTGGCATCTCTGGCGCCACGCGCTTACAATTCCCCTCTTATGGGTAAGATCTAGATGAGGCGAACTAGATCACACCAAGCTCTATAGCCTGTGAACTAATCCTCAGATTGGCCTTCTCTCCTCATTTCTATCTCAACATATTACAAAAATGGTACATAACAGTACTGCATAACGCCTTCATTCATGTATTACTCTACTGGAACGGTATAGGAACCTGAATCCTTACAAAACAGTAAAATTACTATAAAAATGCCAACCTAATATATAAAAATAAATCAACCAACAACCTCTATATGATACCCGTGTATCTATATCTATACATTTCGGTCTCGTCAGCCTTCTTACCGAAAATTACCAAAACCCTAACCTTACCGATGTTAGGTCTTCCTCCCATGCACACGTGTTGTTCTTCCTCCAACTGTCACTTTCCTTGTGCACACTTTCTTGCATGTGCACCCGTTGTTCTTTCTCCAACTGTTACTTCCATTTCTTCACTCTTTCTTTCCCACAATCATCCTTCTTTCCACTTCGGCCTGGTGACAACACTCTGTTTAACAAATATCTTCTGAAGGTGGAAAATTTAATAATTGGCGATGAATTCAATTTTTCTTTAGGGGAATATGAAAGTTGGGGCCCCTTGACACACCCAAACCCCCAAGAAGATTTTTTTAACCATATTTTGGATTCCAAAGGCTTTATTGATATAACACCAGTCAAGTTGCTTCCCACATCGAGGAATATGAGGGTTGGGGAGGCTTGTGTTTCCAAAATACTAGACCACTTCTTGATCACAAAATCTATGTTGATTCTTCCTTTCCACTTCTGCCAATGGATTGGGAGTGGAGGGGAATCAAAACACTCCCCAGTTTGGTTTTCTGTTGAAGGGGGTCCCCAAAAGCCGACCTCTCCTTTTAAATTCAATTCTACTTGGATAAAGGATGAAGGTTTTCAAAAGTTATTTAAATCAAATTGGACCCCTATACAAGATACAAATGAAACTCTGACAACCATCCAATTCATGGACAATCTAAAAAAATAAAAAAATGGGTCATTCCTTGGGAAAAATCAGAACAAAAAGAAGATGAGCGAGAAATGAAAAGTATAGAGGACCAAATGGAGGTGATTTATCAAGACAATGAATTTGGTTTCTCCTCAAAATCCTCTCGTGAAAACTTCAGGAGCCTTGAGGCAAGATGCATGAAATTAATGGCAGAACAAGAAGCAACCTGGAGGCTTAAAAGTTAGGCAATCTTGCTAGAAAATGGGGACGAGAACACCAAAATTTTCCATGCTTTTGCTGACAACACAATCTGGAGCCTAAAGGACCAGGAGGATAGATCAATCACCTCCTTTGAAGGGATAACAAATTTGGGAAAGAGACATTTCCAATCCTTATTCAAAGTGGACGGAAGGGAAAACATAGACAACATCATAAAATTGGCCCTCTATGTTCTATTTTTGTGGAAGAGGAAGGGAACCGAGACCTCTATGAATAATTCACCGAAGATGAACTCAAAGACACTCTCCAAATTTTTCAAAAGGATTAAATTCCAGGTCTGGAGGGATGGTCAATAGAAATTTATTTGGGATTCTTCGATCACATCAGAGGCGATATTTCTAAAGTCATTGAGGAATATATATTAAATGGAAGAATACATAGCCCTCTAAACATGACCTTTATAGCCCTCATTCCTAAGGTGGATGATCCACACTCCTTTGATGATTTCATACCTATCTCACTCTGCAACTGCATTTACAAAATTATAGCCAAAGTCATAGCCCGTCAACTAAAGCCACTCCTCTCAGCCTCCATCTCAAAAGAATAGTTCAAGTTTCTTGAAGGATGTCAAATCCATGAAGCAACATGAGTCACTCAGGAAGGGATTCATAGCCTGAAGACTACAAGAGCTAAAGGTACCATCATAAAAATCAATCTCTCAAAATCCTTCGATAGGGTAAATTGGTCCTACCTCTGACTCCTACTCACTCATCTCGGGTTTGAGGTTCCATCCATAAAATGGATGATGGCCTACATTACTTTAGTTTCATTTTCTGTCCTTATCAATGGAGCAGCCTCACCCTTCTTCACCTCTGAAAAAGGTCTTCACCAAGGATGTCTACTTTCTCCACTCCTCTCCCTCTTGGTGGTTGAGGGTCTGAGCAGGGATATTGCTAATGTAGTAAGAACAGGGGATTTACATGGAATTCAACTAACCATAGATCTGAGAATAACACATCTACTATTTGTGGATGACGTCCTCATCTCCTACAGTGGTCAGGGGTAGGATGCATAAGTTCTAGTAGAAATTCTTTCCCTTTTTCATTCATCTACATATATGCAAACAAAATTCCAAAAATATACCCTCTCGTTCTCAGAAATGGAAATAGAGTAAGAAGATACCTACCGAATACTCTTTCCTTTTACAATCCTGGACTTCTCGGGAGGCCTAAAATACCTAGGGTTTCACCTGAAGCTGAAAAATTGTCACAAGGAGGACTAGAAATGGATGCTTTCAAAACTGGAGAAAATACTAACTGTATGGAGCTTCAGGTGGCTCTCGAGGGAAGAAAGACTCACTCTAACCAAAGCGGTTCTATAATCCATCCTAGTATACTATATGTCATTGGCTTGGATTTTGAAAGGAATAATGGAAAATATTAGAAGGGCATGCTCCCGATTTATCTGGTCGGGCTCTGGGGACAAGTTCACTTGGCCATGGGAAAAATGGGACCGTCTTTCCCCGCCAAAAGATCTGGGAGGTTGGGGACTCAAAAATATTTTTTTTTTCTCCAAGGCTTTGGCAGAAAAAATGGGTTGGCTCCTCATCTCAGGAAGCAACCTATGGTCTCTGGAAGTCACCCAAAAATACATTGCACTGGATACAGTTGAGGATTAAATTCAATCTCCAAACAAGGCCCACAAGAAAAGATCGATTTTCTGGAAATTTTTAATCTCCTCCTTTCCAATGATAGGGGAAGGAATGGCCTGGAAAGTAGGCAAAGGAAATCACTTTCTCATTAGTGCGGATCCCTGATTGAGAAGTGGAAATTCTCACATCCTCCCATTGGAATTAATTAACCATCTCCATAGGGATAAAATATTCTTCCTCTCCCACCTTGTTGACCCTAACTCAACTACCCTCTGGAATCAAGGATGGAAAAGTGTTTCCAATATGGGGCTAATTGGAGCTCTAGCAACTCGATATGAAAAATACATCACATCACTACAGGTATGCCACATCAGAATTTCAGACAGAGAGGACGAGTTGGTTTGGAAAAAGGATCCATTGGGAACTTATACCCCAAAACTTGGCTACATTACTTTGAACCTGGACCTCCTTGAACAAAATCCAAGTTGGTGGTGGAGGGGACTTTGGAAGTTAAAATTTCTGCAAAAAGTCCAAATTTTCTTATGGGCGACTCTAAATGAAAAAGTTCCAACCTGGGAAATCCTGAAAAAGTGTCAGTTTGAAGGACCTGGAAGATGTACCCTCTGTCAAAATGAAAACGAAACAACTTACCATATGCTCATTTCCTGCTCATTTACAAAGAGAGTGTGGATTGAATCCTCAACTAGTCTTGGATAGAATTGTATCTGGGGAGGAACCATCTTGGAACATTCTTAGAAGGCTTGGATCCAATATCCAAGATTCAAGGAGATAAAATATCTTCCCCTCATCATCAATTGGGGCATTTCACTGGCTCTAAATGCTACAATCTTCAAAGACAAAGCCCCTCTTCATGAGAGAACTGTAGCCCAAATTTTATCCATCCTGTCACATTTCCCACAGTAAAAAAAAGGCCCGGCTCTATAGTTGAAACAAATGGATACCATAGAAAAATCAAAGCCCTAGGATTAATTTGACGGGGCTTCTCAGAATCCCTGATTTATATAGAGGATGAAGTATTTTCTATAGAAGACATAAAGTTTTGGGTTAAGGGATTCACAAAAAAGAAAGACAAGAATATAGAAAGATACCAAGATAAAATCTTAAAATTGAAGGGCCTATCCTCATCCCTCACATACACAAGCTCTTCAATTTAGAAATCAACTAGAGTATATTTAAAGGTAAGAATAAAAATATATTACAAATTTGATAATAAAAAAATCCAATAAATTGAATGACAAAAAGAAACCAACAAAAGTTATTGTTCTGATAATATTATAAGTGTATAAGTGTGTCAGATTTAGTTTTGATGGTATTATGAGTGTGTCACATTCATACATTCTTTTGGTGATATTTTTTTATGTGTCACATTCAGTGATTATATTTGATATTTTTTATGTGTCATATTTAGTGATTATATTTGAATTAGCTTTATGTATTCAAGGATTGAAAATCACTCTAGAGAAAGATATATGGCATATATTTTTATTAATTATATATATATGAAAAAAGAGTAGTGAGTATATTATTTTACTAAATAAATTGAGATGATATATGTTAATATTAGTTTTAACATTTATTTATTAGTAATAGAATGTAGTAAGATATGAAAATTTTGAATTGATAAGGTAGCATTGGAATTCGTTATACCATATATAATATATGATGATGTAATTGAGCATGATTTAAAAAAATAATATAAGTATTAAAAGTTTTTATTTGTCATTTTTATTATATATGATGATGCAATTGAGCATGAATTAAAAAAATAATATAAGTATTAAAAGTTTTTGTTTTTCATTTTTAATATTTTTTTATAATATATGATGTAATTGAGCATCGATACATATTTTTAATATTTTTATAATATACGATGATGTAATTGAGCATCAATTAAAAATTAATATAAGTACTAAAACTTTTTATTTTTCATTTCATTTTTATATTTTTATTTATTAGTGTTATTTATGTTTTTATATTTTTTGTTATTTTTATTTTATTATTTTGGATCTTAAAAACACTATTAATATTTTACTAAAAAAATATTTATAAACACTCTAAAATTAATTATTTATTATTATGCAAAATTAAATCCATAAATAGTAAAAGTATTAAAAGGTTATGCATTTTTGTTTTTAAAGAAAATTGAAGATTTTTATCATAATTTTACATCAATCTTTTATTCTTAAAACTGTTAGAAAAGCTATTAGGGATGTCTCTAATGAGTCCTTGTATTTTATTTGATAAATAGACACAAATCCCTAATTAAAAGGGAAAAAATGACTTTACATAAATATAAAGCAAGAAAAACTTCTACAAATATCAAAGCTCGATCTTAAGAGATTTTGGAGATAATTTGTGACTCATAAAACTAAAGAAATAATAAGATTCCTCTAAAGGTCTGAAACGCCTACCTCAAAAATATTTATGAATCCCCTATTGCCGTGGACAATATTTCAATTGTTTATATAGAGGATGAAGTGTTTTCTATAGAAGGCATAATTTTTTGGGTTAAGGGATTCACAAAAGGGAAAGATAAGGACATAGAAGGATACCAAGATGAAATCTTAAAATTGGAGGGCCTATCCTCATCCCTCACATACACGAGCTCTTCAATTTAGCAGTCAACTAGGGATTCTGTTAACCCTAGACTCAGAGCCTCATTGTTCCTATATTTAAAGGTGGGGATAAAAGTAATCCCTCTAATTATAGGACCCTTATGGTTAAACCCATCTTATCCAAGCTATACACAAGTTTTCTGGAAAAGAAGATCAACATATGGCTTGAAATTCATCGAAAAAGAGCTAAAGTCAAAGTCAACGTTAGAGGCTATCATTAAACTTTGGACCATATTGTTACACTTAGCATCATTTCATAGGAGTGTCACAATAATAAAACCGATATCCTTTGTTGTTTTGTTGATTTTAGAAAAGTTTTGACACAATGCCCAACACTAACTTTTGGAATAGGTTAGATGCGATAACAATTCCTTCCGAGATGAGATCTATTATAGTAAGGCTATATGAGAGTGTTATTTACACATTTAGGAACACATGGAGTTGATATGAAGAAATTAACTGTAATATAGGAATCAAGCAAGTTTTTCGCTTGTCGCCTACCCTCTTTGGCATATACATTGATAAGTTAGAATATTGGTTGGAAGATGTTGGTTGTACTAACCCAACTCTCATTAGTATAGTCATCATCCTTCTTATTTACTATGATGATATTTTTCTTATGGAAAGGAATCCCTATGACCTCGGTAAGCATCTAAGAATCCTCAAGGACTTCTACTCTAGTATGGGTATTGTAATATACCTTTTATTTGTATATTAGGTTTAAATTAATTAAATGTAAAGTCACACCCTTTTGTCTAAAAATATGTGAGTTCACTCATTTATGTCTATTTATACACATTGATGTAAATTGAATAGACATTGGATAATAAAAAATAAAAAATATTGGTTATATATTTCATATGTAACTCGTTGTATGCTTCCAATTGGTACCAAAACATTCCTTCCTTGACCATTCCTCCTTCGACCTCCTCATTTATGCATCATCCCATCCATATTACCATTCACCATCATCCCGCACACCCCACAAACCTTCTGACCAACCCCGTATTCTTCCTTCGTTCAAGATTCCTAGCCCCAGAAATTTTTCTTCACTTCCCACCTCACCCTGCTACCATTCAAACCCTTGTTTCTCTTGACCACAACCTTGATTCTCTTGACTACGACAAATTCCCTCTCCCTCATTATTCCACGTACTCAATTCCCTCTCCCTCACGATTCACATGATTACACCTCGCCCTTCTACCATTCCTCCCCTTCACTTGGGCATTTCCATGTATTTATGAGAACAAACCCTCACAGTCACCTTCAATTTCACAAGCTGCTCATGATTCTGCCCATACTCTCATCATTTCTTCCTTTCCTCATGATTCCCTCTCTTGAAACAGATAGTTATAAATGGATTGCATTTTTCCTCTCCTATCTCGATAACAAATAGCTTATGCCTTCTCACCGGCGAGCAACAATGAAGATATCAGATAAAATGGATGGGGAAATAGAGAAAAAGGCAGGAGGATCAGATAACAACCCTACCTCCATGTTGGAACTAAGTGAATTCCTTAAACAATTTTTTGCAGGCCTTATAAATCAAGTAAATACTTCACTGGATGGAAAAATTGACAAATTTAACAAAGGACTAGTAGAGTGTAATAGAAATTATAGTAACATGAGAATTAAGATCGAAGCAATAAAAAATGGGAATAGAACCTCCAATAATTCAACTTCACATTGAAATCCTCCCTAATCACACTACTCATCCAACATGGAGACTTATAATAATGGCATACCCAAGGAAAAGATTATTGTTCCATAATTTTATGGATCAAATGAAAGAGAAGAAACAAGTTGGGTAAATAAATCAAACAATACTTCAAGTATGACCAAATTTCTTACGATGAAGAAAAAATTAATTTCTCATCTATACATCTAAAGGAATTTGCATATGATTGGTTCCTATGGTGGAGAGAAAAATACAAATCTCTAGCAAGAGCCTTTTTTGTATTAAAAAATAACTTCTTCCTATGTTTTCTCATCACAAAAGAAAAGAGTTTTTTTTCTAAACTCGTCTGATCAAAAAAATTAGGTATAGTGGAGGAATTTTTTTCAAGATCTACATGTGCTCACCACTTGTGTCCCTAATATATCAGAAGATTGGCTACCTCAAATAGCCTTATCAGGGTTGAAGGAAAATATCCGAAATAAGCTCGAATTACTTGACATTAAGGATATTGAGAAAGCTCGTAAGAAATCCAAAATCACTGAAAATAAACTTAAAGCATATCAAAAGACATCATGACACTCACTTGAAGACTCTGGCTCCAAATACATTCCCCCTCACAAAAGGAAACCACCACCATATATGAGTGTTGGCACAGGGGAAGACCCAAGGTTCAACACTACAACAACGCTCCAACAAAACACTAACTATCAGCCCTTTCGGCAACACCTGTGAAGTAGATAAAGTCTCACCTGAGGTAGAGGCAGGGGTGGTTGCAGGACTTAGGTGTCTGCAAGCTTATATGAGACACAAATATTTGATTATAACACTTAATAGGGCACTTAGCACCATTAGTTCATCATTAGCTAACCAATATCTACTCCACAGAGAAAACAAAGCATCGCAGCATCCACCCTGATCTATGTATATAAGCACTTAGCAAAGGAATTAGATCAGATATAGAAGATTCAAGCACTAAGAAAGTTCACAAATGTTAGATCTAGCATCCAGATTTATCATAAGCGCAAAGCATAAGAAGATCTATCTATCTATGTCAAATCACTTAGCACATAACACATAAACACATTAGAACATCGCATAGAGCATAATAACACAATATTTATGTGGTTCACCCCCACCCTGGGGCTACGTCCACCAAATCTTCTTCTTTATTAGCTTCATTCAGTCATCTACATGCACAGAGCCAAAAAACCTTACTCCACATAAGACATGAGATCTACACAGCTCGCTAGATCCTCCTTCCTTGTGTTACAACACAAATCCCTCCACAATCTCTTACAATGACTTGCACTTGGCTCTGCAAGTCTCACAGAGTATGCACGAAGCCTTACACTTACTTATCACACATATCCCACTCTTAGCACTTATCCAACTTGCACAACACTTGCGCACTATTCCACTACTTACATGGCCTAGCCTTCTATTTATACATACAAAATAGGCCTAAACATGGGTAAACCCATGGTCCGATGTAATGTCCCTTTCCAAATAGGAGCTCCAAAAGAGGAGGCTTAATGGTCTAAACCACCCCGTTAGACTATAGCCAGGGCCAAAGAGGGGTAAATAGGGTTACTAGAGGTCACTCCAGTCACAGGTGTTATATTCGGAAAGTGACATTGAGCTAAAAAGGGTTAAAAGCGCTTTTAATTCATTATGAGATAAAAATAGAAGTCAACAGTGAATTAGGGTTTTGGAAGTCAACAACGAATTAGGGTTTCAACATGATTTAGGGTTTTGGAAATCAATAGCAAATTAGGGTTTCAACATGATTTAGGGTTTTGGAAAGCTATAAAAGAAGGGTCAGCGACCTAATTCATCATTATGCAGATTATGACTTGTCATTGAGGAGAAGAGGTGCATCTCAGGAGAGATAGTTCAGTGTATTCCAGGAGGAAGACACTAGTTGGTTGATTTCGGTGTTGAAAGACACACCCTAGTCACCAGGAATATCATCCAGGTCTTCCATCAATCTTCATTGATTCCGTAGTGCTCCCATATTCTGGGTATTATCTTTTAGTTGCTTATTTGTATTCCGACTAAGATCCTTTTGTCTTTTGATATAGCCAAGTGTTGTTATTTTATTCAGCCACAGTTGCTTATTTATATTCTGGCTAAGATCCTTTGTATGTTGATCTAGTCGAGTATTGTCAGTTATTCAGCCACATTCGTCCATTTTGTAATCCACAATGATATCATAATACAAAATTTGCAGTCCTTTGTCGCGTTTATTATTTGTATGATCATTTATATGTTGTAAACCTTTGATCCTACACACATTAACAGTGTTTCCTAGACTAGCCAAGTCAGGAACATTATAGTGGTATTAGAGATTTAGTCCTTCCAGCCTGTCACTAAAGACAATGAGTGCAGTAGAAGACCCAAAGGGACGTTAACACGTAGGTGATGAATATCTCACTTAAAATAGACATCAGGAAAGAAGGCATAGGCCTGATTTCCCCCCTTTTTCTCCTAGCTCAAAGGAAGAGGAAGAGGCACACAGATAAGTAGAGAGAAGGGCAGAGCGTGAGGCTGAGTATGAGGTAGAGAGGATGCTAGGAGAAATATATGAGCAACCAGAGGGCAGTGGCAAGGCCCCCGTAGATCCAGAGGTATCTTTCATGCAGGTTATCAATGATATGTTAGCTAGTCAACAGACCATGTCTCAGTCCTTAGCACAGGTGGTTGATATATTGGCTAGAGTGGGCACCCCAGATACACAAGTCCTGCATGCAACACAGGGGAACTCAGGAGTAGATAGTAGAACCTAGTCACCCTATCACACATACACCTCTGTGAGTAGGATTCCTAGACCCTTGTTTCCTAGTTTCCAGAGGGCACCCCTGGTAGCAGCACCACCACCGATACCACAGAGGCCACGCACTCATGCTGATGACATTGCAGAGTATAGGAGGGAGTACACAACATTGGTTCGTCACTTCCATCAGGACATGACCCTAGTCGAGTACTATGGAATCAGACTCAGGAACCGCCCCAGAGAGTTGCAGAGGGGAGGACCACAACAACAATAGGGCCATAACCTCAATTTCATTCAAAATGTTGGGAAACTCACCATCCCTTCTTTCGATAGATCATCCAAATACACCACCAGAGCTTGGGTACAAAATCTAGACACGTATTACAAGCTCAACTAGATGACTGAGACAGAGGCCATCAGTTTTGCGACCTTACACTTGGAGGGTGAGGTACATGATTGGTGGTACCATGGACTGGTGAAATTGGGTCACAATCGCATCATCTCCTATAGGGAGTTTAAAGATAAGCTCATGTATAGGTTTGACAGAAAGGATCCCTAGATACACTTCAGGGATCTAGCCCAGTTGAGACAAACTGACACATCAGAGGCATTCATCAGAGAGTTTCAGCGGTTAGCCATGGTAGTGACAGATATATTAGATCCCAGGCTGATCATGCTATTCACAGAAGGAATCATAGAGCCTTTG
Source organism: Picea engelmannii (assembly GCA_009831015.1). Lineage (NCBI taxonomy): Eukaryota > Viridiplantae > Streptophyta > Pinopsida > Pinales > Pinaceae > Picea > Picea engelmannii. Next base: position 438,748 of record ML780011.1, read on the forward strand.
AAAGGATGGGTGAAGGCATATAGGCCTCCCATTTTGCAGGATGCCATCCTTCACACTTGAGATCTGGAAGACTCAGTGCCAAAGACTAAAAATTTCTCCAAACCATTTGTGCCCTAGAGAGATTGAGACAGAAAGCCATTCCAGAGAGAATGGAAGGGCAAGGAGAAGTTGGATGATGAGACTAGGCGAGAGCTTATGAGGAAAACGCTTTTCTTCAGCTGCAGATATCCTTGGGTCCCAGGCCACAGGTGCATGGGCAAGGGAGAGATTCATTATATTGAGGTAGTAGCAGACAAAATGGATAGTGAGGAGGAGGAGCAGGACAGTGGATCCACTAGTTCAGAGGAGGAGTCAGCACCAGCAGAGGAGTAGCCTCCCCGTAGACCACCGACATCAGCAGAAGCCCATCCTCCAGTAGTCCCGCAACCGCTAGAATAGGCTAACAAGAGGAAACCAACAAAGGGAGGTGTCATATCGACCCTTTCTGGTGTTCCCAGGTATGATACCCTCCATATCAGAGGGATTATCTAGGGGCAATGGGAAATTTCCCTGATAGATGGTGGGGCCACCCACAACCTCATTGACATTTCACTAGTATCGAGATAGGAACTTCAGACAGAGGAGTTTGAGGGGTTTGATGTTGCGGTAGCAGATGGCCACACAGTGGAGTGTCTAGACATAGTTCCAAACTTAGAGATGAAGTTAGGCAACTACACAGTGAAAGACACATTTTATGTGGTTGACCTATTGAACACAGATGTGGTGTTATAAGTTCAGTGGATGATTACCTTAGGAAAAATCACTACCAACTACCAAACCTTGGAAATGGGATTTAGAGATCAGGATGGGAAGAAGATTGTTATAAGAGGTATGTTGATAGGATCACCCAGGACAGTTTCATCCAAGAGGATGGAGAGAATATTAATACATGGGGAGGTAGCATATGCCACAGAATGCTTGATCACTACTCAGAAGGATTCAGGAGGTTGACAAAAATACCACACAGAAATCAAGAATTTATTGGGATGACATCAGAAGGTCTTTGAGGCAATTCCACCAGGGAGACCACCTGACAAGGGGTTTGAGCACACCATTGAGTTGGATGAGGGGGCCAAACCTATGATCACCCCCCCCCCCCCTATCGTCATCCTAGGAGGTTTAAGGATGAGATAGAGAAGGCAATCAAGGAATTGTTGGCGATGGGACATATCAGACCGAGTAGCAACCCATTTTCTTCTTCAGTTGTCTTAGTTCTGAAGAAGGATGGCACCATGAGGATGTGAATTGATTACCGAGCCTTGAACAAGAAAACCATCAAGAACTGGTACCCTATCCCACGCATTGACGAGTTGATGGATGACCTACATGGGGCAGTTTTCTTCTCAAAAATTGATCTACGCTTTGGATATCATCAAATCAACATCCGAGAGTAGGACATAGAGAAGACAACATTTCAATGTCATTTTGGACACTTCGAGTTCTTGGTTATGCCATTTGGGCTAACCAATGCACCCGCTACATTCCATTCTTGCATGAACCATATATTCAGGGATCAGTTAAGGAAATCGGTCTTGGTTTTCTTCGACGACATCTTGATCTATAGGCAGTCATGGAAAGAGCATATGAGGCACCTGGATGAGGTATTGAGCATCATGGAGGAATAGTCATTATATGCCAAAGAGTCCAAATGAGAGTTCGGTATGACAGAGCTTCTTTATTTAGGCCACATCATCAGTGCACAGGGGGTACAGGTGCACCAAGAGAAGATCAGGGCCATTCTGGATTGGCTGACACCCAAGAACGTGACAAAATTAAGGAGCTTCTTCGGGTTGTGTAGCTATTACAGGCAGTTTGTCTGGGGTTTTTCTCAGCTTGGAGCACCGCTGATAGATATTACCAAGCATGAGGCCTTCATATGGACCGAGAAATCACAAGAATCCTTTTATCACATGAAGGAAGTCATGGGCACTTGTCCAAGGTTGGCACTACCAGATTTCACCTTGCCATTTGTACTAGAGTGTGATGCATCCAGCGAAGGGATCAGTGTAGTTTTGATGCAGGGAGGACACCCCATTGTATTTGAGAGTCAGAAGATTAGTCAACCTGAGAGGTTGTACTCCATTTATGACAAGGAAATGTTGGCAATCATGCATGCCTTGACCAAGTTTAGACAATATTTGGTGGGCAACAAATTGGTGGTCAAGCCTGATCACAACAGTTTGAAGTATTTCCTTGAGCAGAAGGACCTCAATGAGTGCCAACAGAAATGGGTGACGAAGGTACAGGCATTTGATTTTGACATAGAGTATGTCAAGGGGAAGAAGAAAATTGTGGTCGATGCACTATCGAGGAGACTTGCGTCATGTTCTTTGATGGAGATTTCAGCAGATTGGAAATCCCACTTGTTAGTGGAATATTCCAAGAACAAGTTCGCTTGTGAGTTGATGGATGGGAAGATACAGGATGACCAGTATAGGGTAATTGATGATGTCATATTTTACAAGGTTAGAGTCTACTTGGTGCCAGATTTAGGGCTTAAAAAAAAGATCCTCACTGCAGTTCATGATTCACCTCTAGCAGGCCATCAGGTGTTTTTCAAAACCTACAGACAGATCAAAGAGAGGTTCTTATGGAAGGGCCTCAAACAAGATGTTATGAGACACGTCAATGAGTGTGTGACTTGCCAATAGAACAAGTCAGAGCATGCTCTTCCAGCAGGGCTACTTCAGCCACTCCCCATTCCAGAGAAGAAATGGGAGAGTATATCTATGGACTTCATCACCGGTCTACCCAAGGTCCAAGGTAAGGATTGTATTTATGTAGTGGTCAACATATTAACCAAGTTTGCTCACTTCTATGCCATACCGACAGAGTACAGTGTAGTTCAGGTAGCATATATTTTCTTCAAGGAGATCTTTAGACTTCATGGGTTGTTGAAGAACATCGTCAGTGACAGGGACAATCAGTTCATAGGGACATTTTGGAAAGAGTTGTTTCAGTTGGTGGGGATAGATTTGACACCTAGCACTAGATATCACCCTCAGACAGATGGGCATACCGAGATTGTCAACAAGCAGGTTGAAGGGTATTTGAGGAACAAATGTGGGTAAAGTGATTACATTTAGGAGAACATTGCTACAACACCACCTTCCACATGTCCATTGGTATGACACCCTTTCGAGCATTGTACAGATATGATGCTCCCACTTTGGTAGACTTGGTCTTCGGGGAGAGAAGAGCTCCCAAGGCCAAGTATTGGATCATAGAGAGTCAGGAGATTCTCAAGTTGTTGAAAGAGAACCTGCAGACGATGCAAAATTGACAGAAGATAAGTGCAAACAGGCATAGGATAGAGTGCAACTTTGAGGTTGGAGATTTGGTTTTCTTGAGACTCCAACCCTACAGACAGTCATCTCTGAAGAAGAGTGGGTCTGAGAAGATCAAGCCTATATTTTATGGTCCTTACAGGATCATGCGCCGAGTAGGCGAGGTTGCTTACGAGCTAGAGCTGCCAGAGGGGAGAAAGATTCATAACATGGTCCACGTGTCTTGCCTAAAAAAGGCAGTGGGACAATTCATTAACACATTAGAGGAGATTCCCACGTTGGATGATGAGGGATAGTTGGAGTTAGTTTCGAAGGAGTTTTTGGAGTTCCGGGAGCGGAAACTAAGGAGCAGGGTCATCAGAGAGTGTTTTATTAGATGGAGAGGGCTTCTAGTAGAGGACGCTACTTGGGAGAGCAAGCAGGTGTTGCAACACCCTGGACTAGTATTGCTTGAGAACAAGCAATTTCAGGAAGGGAGGAATGTAATGTCCCTTTCCAAATAGGAGCTCTAGAAGAGAAGTCTTAATGGTCTAAACCACCCCGTTAGACTATATCCAGGGCCAAAGAGGGGTAAACAGGGTTACTAGAGGTCACTCCAATTACAAGTGTTATATTTGGAAAGTGACATTGAGATAAAAAGAGTTAAAAGCGATTTTAAGTCATTATGAGCTAAAAATAGAAGTCAACAGTGAATTAGGGTTTCAGTAGTGATTTAGGGTTTTGGAAGTCAACAACAAATTAGGGTTTCAGCATGATTTAGGGTTTTGGAAATCAACAACGAATTAGGGTTTCAACATGATTTAGGGTTTTGGAAAGATATTAAAGAAGGGTCAACAACCTAATTCATCATTATGAAGATTATGACTTGTCATTGAGGGGAGGAGGCGCATCTCAGGAGAGATAGTTCAATGTATTCCAGGAGGAAGACACCAGTTGGTTGATTTCGGTGTTGAAAGACACACCCTATTCACCGGGAAGATCATCCAGGTCTTCCATCATTCTTCATTGATTTCGTAGTGCTCCCATATTCCAGGTATTATCTTTTATTTGCTTATTTGTATTCCAGATAAGATCCTTTTGTCTTTTGACCTATCCGAGTGTTGTTATTTTATTCAGCCGCAGTTGCTTATTTATATTTTGGCTAAGATCCTTTGTATGTTGATCTAATCGAGTATTGTCATTTATTCAGCCACATTCGGCCATTTTGTAATCAAATTATATATCATAATACAAAATTTACAGTCCTTTGTAGCATTTATTATTTGTATGATCATTTATATGTTGTAAACCTTTGATCCTACACACATTAGCAACATTTCCTAGACTAGACAAGTCAGGAACATTACAGTCGACAACCCATTCTCGTTACATATTCCCAAATGCCAAAAAGGACCCAAAAAGGGGCCTAGATCTTGCGATCTCTGCTTCGTCTTGCGCTTCGTATTCGACAGGCTTTCGAAGTCCCAAAATAGGTCAACTTGATCAAGGATCTCCTAAAAATTGGTCAAGGGTCAAGAGGCCCCCAACACTCACCTGTGACTCGTCCAGAGTCACTCTGGTCTGACTAGTTTTACTTCGAATGACTCAATCTTGGCTCAAGCTCCTTCAACCTTCTGTTGTGATACGACCTCCATTTTAGTGAACTCGTGGATGACTACATCATTGATAGGTCCCTCTAGACATTGTTTTGTTGCAGTGACAACCTTCTCTAACTCTGCTCCTTGGCCTTCTACCTCTGTAAATAATTGATAGGCCTTATCTTGTATAGGTTGGATCCTCTGAGTTACTTCCATAAATTTTCTCTGGATAGAGTGGATCTGTTGTTGGGTAGTGCTTTTCACTTGGGAGCGCTTCATTCGTTCCACAACTGACAGGGGATTCAGTTGTGCCTATATCTTTTCAGCTTGGTACTTCGCCTCTTGGAGCTGTGACTCCAATGCTCTTAATTCTGGACTCTCAGTAAGTCGCTCATATGTCAGGGCACTGTGATCAGTGAGCTGCTTACATTCTAGGGTAAGAGCCTTGAGTCGTTCAACTACGCTCCTAGAAATTGATTCTCTTTGGTCCCTTACATCTTGTGGGGCCTCAGGTACTACACGTAGTTCTAGGTCTGCGATGTGTTGCTATAGATGTTGGATCACTTCTTCAAGTTGTGCTACTTTTTGTGGAACTCGATCTTCGACCTTTACTTCTACGACTGTCACAGAGCGAAGTGCTATGTTGACCATTTTCTTTACTTCGAGTTGCTCTGTAAGCAACTGTTCCTTTTCTTGCTGTAGTTGGGATTTTTCTTCATCAAACTTCACTTGGAGAGAAAGATTTTCCCATTCTGCAACACTGCATTGCTCTACAAGGACTCACTGTACTTGTGCCAAAGCCTGGGTGGATTTCTTTGTTTCTTCTTATGCTCATTGAAGACGAGCTTTGACTCTATCAGCTAGGCGATGGAGTCGAGCTGGCTCATCTCCCAATTATGGTTCTCTTGGCATAGTGGAGACTGCGCGACTGGACTGTAGGGCCTGTTGTACCCCTTAGAGTTTAGTCTCGATTTGATCATACATCTCCTCTTGCTTTTATTCTTATTTCTTTTCTATTTCTAGTGAAGCATAGTTCAGGGATGCTACGAGTAAGTCGAAGTCAACATAGGTGAGGACGGTCTGCATCTTGGTCATGGTGGCCTTCGATTTCTTTCGGGAGGAAGGTTTTGGAGTTGAAATTTTCCTCTTCTTCAGGGGATCAACCTCATCACCCTTCTGCTGTTTGACCTCTTCGTCATTAAACTATTCACCATCAACTCCTTTCTCTGGTGAGATGGAAGCAGTATTCACAGATGCACTATCTAAATCCTCAACCTCTTCAGTTTTCTCTGTCCTGCTAGGTCCAGGTGTATCCTGCATAGTTTCTGGGATGTCGATGTCAGATATCCCCGCAGGGTCTGTCGGAATGAGGAGGTCTGCTGACCAGTCCTTGGTTATATCCTCCAATTCCTCCTTTGTTATATTATAGTAGGACTGAAGTTGTTTCTTGTGTTCGTCAACGTGCACTATAATGTAAATAAAATGTCAGTCTATGCTGAACTTCATCAAGGGCATGAACCAATGTAGAGTGTTCAGAGTGATGCAAGGCTCATACTGGATGGTTGTCTTCAACTGGTTGTAATAGGTATGAAAAACATCATTGGAATGCCACTGATTATTCATATTTCTTGAGTACCACAATGTACTGAACTTTCAGGACAATGGTTCGAAAGGCTCAATGTCCGGGAAGGTCACACCTTACGACATCTCCCAGGCATTAAAAGAGATCAAGATAATAGCCAACTGAAATGAAATTCATACCCTTGATCCTAGGCTTCTCTACATTCGAGTTCCAATTGGTTCACCAGGTTCTTCGCCCAATTCATCTGAAGTCCTTATGCGCACTTCCCTATTAGGTCGACTACAAAACTAGTGACATGGGTGGGTCAGGTTTTTCATACTAAGTTCCTTGAAATCTATTGACTGGTGAGGTGCACTGCACCACTCTGGATAGAATCTACCTTGTAGCCTCACGTTCCCTTATTGACATTCCCATAAGTGTCCTTGATCCGCTATGCTATAACGTGATCCATGGCTTTTTTGGGGTAAAACTCTTGTGGATCAGGTCCTTGCATACTTAACCCCGTGATCTGATTGATCAGTGTCAGATCAACTATTATACGATGCTTTAGCCACAAATAACCGCCATGGTAACAATATAGCAGTATCTTGACACATGCATTCACCTGTTGGTGTCATCCAAAGTGAGGAATCTTCATGACATTGAGCAGTGTGGACTGCGCGAGGTTCATATTCCATGACTGGGGGATTATCTTCAAATTCTTCCCCTTAGTTTGAGTCATGTATTTATGTGGGGCGAGCATGTTATAGGCTTTGCGATCTCCCAGGTTGAAGTCGCTAAACTATTATCGGACTAATCGGTAGGTGCAGACACTAACTGATCTCCCTAGATCCACCTGGATCTAGAACAAAACAGGACAGGACATGACTCTTTCCCTAGGTTTTGACCATTGAATTAACTAGGAGGAAAGAACAAATAACATACCTTATTATCGCTTCCTATGGTCTTTGTTGCTCCTGCTTCACTCCAATGCTCTTGTGCAGTCAAGACCAAGACAACACAAACCAACCAAAGTGAAGATAGCACAATCTATTCAATAGTCAACCTATGTGTATGATCAAGGAATTACACAATAAAGTGGAAATAACTTTATGGGAAAGGGACATGCCACTGTATCATATTGATGGAAAGTAAAGATTACAACCTGAGCCTTGATGTCGCAAACTTCCTTTCGATGGATCTTATCTCCGACACACACACTTGCTCAATCCTTGCATGAAGAAGATCAAATCCTCTTGATAGACTTGTTGAAGTCTCCAAGCTGTTGTTCAATACTAATTCCTTCACACAATTCTTTCACCAATTCTCCAATAAATCTTGCTTAACCTTTTCCATGAGAATTCTCTCAATATATAGGAGAGAATGAATTAGTTACTTGGATAAGAATGATCCCAAAATATCAGGAAATCTAGTACTAGGATAACCATTCGAATGCCAACCCATCCTTTTAGAAGATTCCCTTCTAGAAGCATCGAGAATTCATCTTTTTCCATGCTTTAGGAAGAGTTCACACCCTAGCAGTTCAACACAGTGTGAGAAGTTTGCACCCCGGCTTAAGGCAGCCTGCGAGAATGGGTCATTCTCGCACCCAAATGCATTAGCAGCCTGCGAACCTTCTTAAAAAATGAGTTTTCTGGGAAGAGATGAAAGTAACTTTTCTCAGGAGAAAGTTCTTATGAAGAGCCTGAGTACACCATCATCAATACATCATCATGATGACCAAAATCATGGGTAACAGAATGCCCCCCAAAGTATGAGGTTGGAACCAGTGATAGCCGAAAGACTTTGTAAGCTGCATGTGTGTGTTGGAAACCAGGAGCACACCTAAACGAAAACCTATGAACAACGAAGCATCTGCAGAATATCATATATACCAATTCTGAGGTAGGAACTCGCATACTCAGATCATAGACTGATGACAATTGTAGACCTAGGTCATGGCCACCAATCATACACTGTGGATCCATGCCGTCAAAATATAGCATAGCCACTAGGAATACATTGTGGATCTATGCGAGAATTTTCAAATTAAGATGACATAGCCACGAGACATACATAGTGGATCTATGTGTCACAAATTATACATACTCCATCGCAACCTAGACAAAAGAGATGATATCTAGGGTCTTCAATTTCGTCGCCCAAAGTACGAATCTAACCATGTGATTACATGTGTTGAAGTCGAACATGGCATAAACCACTTGATTACCGGTCATTGATGAAACCGTTAACAAGTGCGAGGGAAATCACCATTGATGTCAATGACTCCCAAGGTAC
>ML780011.1:447559-464512 GCA_009831015.1 Picea engelmannii
ATGTGATTACATGTGTTGAAGTCGAACATGGCATAAACCACTTGATTACCGGTCATTGATGAAACCGTTAACAAGTGCGAGGGAAATCACCATTGATGTCAATGACTCCCAAGGTACCCTAGTACAATCCATCGAGTGTGAATGAATGAGTTGAAGTTGAACATCCATTGGAATCTTTTGATCAGGGGTCAATGATGTAAACCCATGTCGAAAGCGAGGAAACCTGCCATTGAGGCATGCAAGCTCCAAGGTACCAAATAATTTCTAAGTCTTGATTCCAGATAATGAGCTGAAGTCGACGAAACAAAACTCGTCACAGGAGGGCCTTGATGTATCCCCCATCAATGACACGAAATGAGTAACAGATTTTGAAGGTGAAACAAAGTATGATGTGAATTGGACTGTACACAGGGAAGGCCGACACAGAGAGAATGGATAACTGTAGATGGCCGACTCAATATAGGTTTCAAATGGACTTCTCTTGAACATATGAACAATACAACCAATGATTTTGCAGCATTGACTCAAAGACAACACAGGGAATGACCTTGTAGTAAATCGAATGAGAGACAAATGGATTTCCCAAACCGGCTTCGAATGATGAATAGGGGGTGTCATGTTCAAGAGCGACACTTACTGCCAATCAATATGAAGATGAAAACATATCCCTTTCCAAAATTTCCCCCCACCATTTCTGGCGAGTACCTCTTTATTTTTACGCAAGCTTGAGGAGGATAACATATGCTTGTTGATATAAGCTCATCCTTCGGACGAGTCCCTTGGAGTATGTTTAATGAACCCTAAGAAGGAGTGGTTCGGTCTCATTACGGGTCTGTCAATGTTTGTTTAACGAGTCCAAAGATAGAAAACTCAAAGGTTTTTCATGATTATAGAGTTTTGAAAAACACTTAAAAGAGAACTCTCTCAGTTCCTTTTTCGTAAAATAGTCTAGATGAGACTGAAAAAGAGATAAATTATCGCTCATCAGACGCTTACTTCAAATACTTTATCGAGTATGAAAATAGCAAGGTCGCTCGACTATCTTTTCATGTTTAGAGAGTCTGAAAAGAGATTAAAGAGAACTCTAGGGGGGTTCCTTTTTTGTATAACCTTGTTGAGCCCGAAAAAGCGATAAAAGTATGCTCAATCGCGTTCTCATGTATTTACGAGTGCAAGAACGGACAAAGACCACGCTCGAGGTTTTATATAAAAACCATAAAAAACAATCAAAACACGCGATGACAAAGAAAAACATGTCTGTATCCCTGTATTTGACCATCAAAATCATCACGCCTACAAAAGTTACACTCAAAAGGACATTAGGGATTAGGGTTTAATAGATATATAATCATAAAAAACCAAATGACATAGTAAAAGTAAATAAAAATGAGTAAATACTCTTTTTACCACATCATTTTTACCTTTCCACTATTTGAGCTCAAAAACCCCTCTTTTACCCTCAAAGATCAACGTCAGATTGTGGGAGTTACGACAATCCATTTAGCGAGCCATCAGTGATAGTGAGGTAGGATCTTTGTCCTTAACACTTTCATCATTTAATTCTGAAATTTCATTGGTTAAATTTCATTTTTAAGTTGATTTTTGGAGCCCTACTTGCACGCTGCCATTCTCGTAGGCAGGCTACACAGGACCTGTGAGAATGGGTGATTCTCCCAGGTGACCCATGAGCAGACTGCGAGGTTCTCGCACTGTGCACACAGGGCACCTACGAGAACTGCAAAGCTCAATTTTTTTTTTAAATTTACCCAATGAACAAGAACCAAATCATGAAAAAAGTTGTTAATCTTCTTTTTGTGTTCCTTATGCAGATAGTTGGCCATCAAAATGGTACTTGAGTGGCGCGAAAGGGAGCACAAAGAAGATAATGCAATGGCCGAAAATCATCCACCTACTATTGCTACTTTGAGAGATTGTGGACTCCTGAAGTACTTTCATATCTCGGGCATGAGGGCCCAAGTCAGGTTGTTAGAATACCTGGTGCGTATGTGGGACCTTGATCAACAGGTATTTCATGTGGGGTTCCACACACTGTCCTTAGATATTGAAGACATTTACTTTTTGACTAGATTGTCACAGTGGGGGCACTATGTGAGCCTGATTGGTAGCAGAGGTGGTGGGCTACAGATGAGTGAGTATTGTCGTTTACACTACGTTCCTGAGGCTGAGAGAAAGAAAGGAAAAGTAGTTATTTGGGGGGTACGATATTTGACCCTCCATACTATCCTATTCACCATAGCTCAGATGGCTGGGAGTTCTTCTCCTCACATGGCATTACAGAGTTACTTCCAGTATTCTATTGAGTGTACTGAGCCTCGGGTGTTCAACTGGGTAGATGTTGTGCTTCGCAGTATAAAAAAGCAGTTGACCAAATGTAGACGAGGTGACCTGAAGAAATTCGGGTACGGATCTTTGTTGGTATCCTTCTTCCTTGAGTGGGTCCCATTACTGAGGCTACAGGTGGAGTGGAATATACCGGCTCCTAGGGATCCAAGGATACTAAGATGGTGTCGTCTCATGGCCCGACACGTAGCAGGACCGATCATCAAGTATGATGATACTTTCTTTGACTGGATTCAACCATAACTGTTGATGGTTGACGACTATTCTTATGCCGGGTTGGATTTCCGAGGAGATCCAGACTTAGTACTACCAGAGGATGCTCAGTGGGGGGACCTTGGTAAGAAGTACACACATTTTTTCCTTTTTAAATGTTTTGTGAATTTTTATCATATTCAAATGTTTTTGTTTTATATGTTCGTCCAAAGGCTAATACAAAATCGTTTGTTGATAACACATATGTTGGACCTTATCGACCTCCTGGTACTTCTCCCATTCAACGGAGAGGAGAGGTAGCGACAGCGCCACAATATGCTGAGGATTATCAGGTGGTGGAACAAAATTTGGAGGGCTTGACCACAGATATTCCATACATGACTCTGGAAGAAGTTCCACGACGCGATCAACGTCATATTGTAGGAGTATCCACATCCATGAGTCGACTACTCCGTAGGGTTGCTCGGGAATTCGTGTGTTACCGTGAATGTCATCCATGATGTCACTTTGTAGAAGCTATGAGCTTCATATTTTGACATTTTGGTCTTCGGACAAACTTTTTGTAAAAACTCTTTTGATCGTTATATATACAGACGGCTTCTACTGGTTTACCTTACATTGTTTGAATATTGATGTGATTGATTTATAAATGATTCAAATGTATGTCCAATACATAATTAGCCAATGCATCTGTTAATGTATTTAGACATCTAGGAATATGTTGATATTCAATGTGATCAAAATAACGTTCCAAGAGCCGAATTCGCAAATATACCTGTAACAAAGTAGGACTTCGAATAGCGTATATATTACTTAACTGTAGCACTACAAGATGCAAATCAAGTCGCACAACCAAATGATGAATTCCAAGCGAGATAGCATCAACCAATAATTCAATAATGACGCTATACTCTGCAATGTTGTTGGTCGCACGGCCGAGGCACACCCCTCGTAAGGAGACAAGTTCGTTTGTAGGGGCGTAAATTGCTCACGCAGTGGAAGCAAGGTTCTAAGTACTATGGCTAGTGTCATCAACGAAGCCAATATAGGGTAGCGAAGACTCCGACATCTAGAAATCAAACACAATGTCACATAAGGGCAGAGACCAGATAACGACAAAAACAAACTATAGTAGCACACAAGAAGTATGATACAATAAAAATACAAGTACTTGTGCACAGATGATTTTATGCATAGTACTTCTTCAAGTACAACCCATTCCTGGGTTCACTCAAAGGGATACCATCGTAATCTACCAACTCATAAGCTCCTTTTTCCAAAACTCGTCGAACGATATAAGGACCTCGCCACATGGGTTCAAATTTCCCAGCTCCTAACATATCTCAATATTGTTCATATAGAAGAACAAGATCACCTTTGGAAAAAATGTGAGGCTTGACATGCTTGTCGTATTGGGCCTTGACACGCTTTTTCTGAGCTTCTATGACTAGGGTGGTGTCACGTCGAGTTTCTTCTAATCGCATAAGATATAATAGACGTTCTTCCTCAGCGGAAGTGTTGGATAGGAGTTCAACAACTAGCTTTAATGAGGGTATCTCTCATTTGATAGGGAGAATGGCTTCCACACCATAGACTAACCGAAAATGTGTAAACCTAGTAGTGGACTTGACGGATTTCCGGTATTCCCACAATGCCAAAAACAACATTGTGTGCCAACTTGTTTTATGAATCCCTATCATTTGTCGGAGCATAGTTATGAGAACTTTGTTAATCGCTTCGACTTGGTCGTTGGCTTGTGGATAATAGGGCGTTGAGTTATCATGGCGAAGACCCAACTTTTCAGTAAGTTCAGACATCATAAAATTCCTAAAGTGGCTACCGTGATCAGTGACGATAGCTTGGGGAACACCAAAATGAGCTATGACGTGATTAAAAAGAAACAATGTTGCGGTCTTTCCAGTGTTGTCAAATGTCGGCATCACCTCGGCCCATTTCGCAAACTAATCAACGACTACAATAATGTAACCATGCCCCTCGGACGAGTGAGGGTTACATGTCATGAAATCGATGCCCCATTTCGCAAAGGGACCAACTGAGACCACAGGGTGAAGAGGAGAAGGATGTGACCGAATCTTCTGATTATAGGTCTGGCAAGCATGGCATTTTTGAATGGAAATAATGCAGTCGTTAAACAAAGAAGGCCAAAAATACCCTACGCGTAAGATCTTCTGGGCAGTAGAATACCCAGAAATATGACCACCACATGCTCCAGAATGGCAGTCATTCAGAGCTTTCTCAGCTTCGTCAAACATTAGACAACGTCGAAAAACAGAGTCAATCCCCTGACGATAAAGAGTATCTCCGAGGATAATGTATTGACGAGCCTGATAGCGTATTCGACATCGTTCAGTACTGGAAAAAGTTGGCTGGAAACTCTGGGTTTGGAGATATATAATGATATCCCCATACCAAATATCATTAGTGCTAATAAAGAAAAGAGATTCATCAGGTAATGAATCTGCTGCTACATTTTCCGTTGCAGAATGGGGAAAATTGCATATCAACTCAGCAAAGACTAAGGACTTCTTAGACTTGGCACGTTCGAATTCCAACTCAAACTCCTGGAGTATCACAATCCATTTGGAGTATTTTCCCCCGAGCAATTGACATGTCAAAATGTGTTGCATAGGGTTGCAATGAGAAATCACCGTAGTCTTGCGTGAGAGGATATAGTGTTGGAAGCGTTGGACGACTTGAACGACAACCAAGGATAGTTTTTCGACATGTTGATACTTGATTTCAGTCAGGGTGAGACTTCGACTCAAGTAGTAAATAACATGTTCGTCGTGATCATCATCCTCTTGGACGAGAACCATGTCAATGGTGTAATCCGAGGCAGCAAGGTAAAGGAAATAATCGTGACTATAATCGGGGGGGAAGAGAAGCGGAGCTTGCGTTAGGGACAACTTCAAAGCTTCAAAATCATTGTTGGCAATGGTGTCCTAGACGAACTCGAAATCTTTCTTTAATAGCCACGTAAATCCACGAGTTATCTCGGCGTAATTTGGGATAAAACAACGAAGAAATTTTTCTTTCCCCTGCAAACTTTGCAACTGGAAAAGTGTAGAAGGAGGAGGGAGATTAAGGATCGCCTCAAACTTCAAAGGATCCACCCGGATCCCGTGACGCAAAACAATAAAACCTAGAAGACGGCTAGATTCCACACAGAAAACACACTTATGAGTATTTAAACGGATCTGGTAGAACCGATAGCGAACGAAAATGGCCTGGAGGTGGGTTGGGTGATCGACTATGTGCATAGAATGAGTGGGTAAATCATCCAAATAGGGTTGAATGATATTCTTGATATCATGAAAAGTGTAACACATAGTGCGTTGAAAAGTGGCGCCAGCGTTCTTGAGACCGAAAGGAAGTTTCCGTTAGGAGAAAGTACCCCAAGGACAAATAAAAGAAGTCTTATGTTGATCCTCGGGAACGATGTTGATTTGATTATAGCCGGAGAAACCATCCATGAGAGAGAAGATTTCACTCTCGGTGTAATCATCGACAATCTGATCGACAAAAGGGGTAGGAAAGTTGTCTTTCGGACAAGATTTATTGATATCCCTATAATCAACACAAACATGAATTGTACCTTATTTCTTGTCAATTGGGACAATATTGGAAACCCACTCTTTGAGAGCCACCGGATAAATAAATTTGGATTTCAGAAGTTTCTCGACTTCGAGCTTTATAGCAGCCACTTTACATGGGTGAACTGGACGAAGGCATTGCCAGATGGGTTTAGCGTCAGGATATCTCTTTATCTCATGTATCACAATCTCAGGGTCGATACTCGGCATTTCTTCGTAGCTCCAGGCGAATATGTCACAAAACTCTTTGAACAGGGACGTATAGGTGACTATTTTGTCAGGGAAACATGAAGCTCCAATATGGACATTTTCGATGATTCCAGGTTTGATGGATATGTCAATGGGAATCGTGGGCGAGATGTTACTTAAGTTCCCTTCAAAAAACACATCGTGTGTAGACTCGGGAACGGTTGAGATGATGACAACAGTCGACGGGGTCAAAATCCATTGGTAGTTCTCAAGAGTATGTTGTTCCAAAAAAAGGATAGAATGAAGATGGCCATCGTCCCAAGGGGTGTCCTCCATGACAGACATGATCATCTCGTAAGTCAGAAAAATAACACGAAAAGGACCGGGAGACAACTCATCAAGAGAAGGGGTAGAAAGTGTTTCCGATTGAATGGCCTGATAGGCGAACTCAACCAGACTTAACGACATTTCGTCGCCAAAACGAAGATGATCTCCAGGGTCAGGGACTATCCAAGGGTCGTGAGACGCAGGAAGTTTGTGAGGCAAGGTGGAGATCATGTTGATGGAAGTAACAAACGAGCGTGGAACATCGGGCGGTGGAATGGGGAAAGTACCCATTAATGAGGAGTCCTTTAGAAGGCCTACACTGATGTTCTCATAACCCGGTGGGGTTTTAGCAATAAATGGTACGTTTCCAGTATGGGTATCAGAATTGAAGAAGGCAAGTTGGTTGACAGTAACAACCTTTCCTTAATGAGGGAAACGTACTACACGAAAAAGTGTCGACACAACAGTGCGCATGGAATTGATCTAGCTGCGTCCAAGCAGAAGATCATAATCAAGGGGAGTGTCAAAGACTTCCACTTTGACTTGGACCGTATTACCTTCTAACATGATGGGAAACAAAGGAATAACACCGTAGGGCTTAAAACTAGAGCCGTTGAAGGATTTAAGAGTATTCTGGGATTCATTCAAAGAAGGAGAGCCAATGGCTTTCCAACAAGCAAGAGACATAACACAAGTCAAGGCACCCTCACTGATAACGGTTCGGCAAATTTTTTTGTCGGAGACAACCACTTGGATTTGGAATGCAAGTTGAGGGGGTAACCTTGGAATGTGATCTTCCAAGTCAAAGATTATTAAATTCATATCCGTTAGGTCAATTCCACCTATAGCCTTCAACAGTGCCTTCCATTGTGCGGGACAAGTTTGAAGGACTTCAAGGGCTGACATCGCAGAAGGTGCTCGGGCCAGATCTTCAACAATGCTGTAGTTCTGGGACGCACGAGCATGAGGATTGAAAGCCAATTTCTGAATGACACCCTTTGGTGGGGGTCGCAGAACTATGTCAAGGCTCGATCATTCGAGATGAAGAGGACCGTTAGTAGGTGGAGTCGCTAGAGAGGGTTGTACCATAGAAGGGGGTAAATCGTCAACCTTCTCCTTAGAGGGAGAATAATCTTTGGCTCGAGTAGTGAGTGCTATGTTATTCTGATTAGAATCACTAGTACACATCAAAACATATGATGTAGTAGAAGAGGAGGGTTGGTCGTGAATGACCAACTAAGCCTGTTGTTGAGACGAGAAGAGTTGGGACAAGACAACTGGTGCAGGTGGTTTTGGAGTTCCTTGAAGGAACTTAGTGACCTCGGCACATCATGGAAAATCCTTCGTGTAGTGATCATCACCATAAATAAGGCAAGGGTATCATGGTTTGCGCTTATCTCGATCGTCAACAGGGGTAGTTTTAGTTTGCTCTGCTTGAGGATTATTTTTTCCCTCCTTATTCTTGCCTCTCCCCTTTTTAGATTTGTTTTTACCGGCTGGGGTAGATTGAACTGCGTTTACCTCAGAAGTCTTACCTGTGGGAGTGGCAGGAGACAGAGCATTTTGAACATTAGAAGAAGAAAATTTAGGGTTTGTGCTTGAACCAGAATGTGATTGGGCTTGGGTAGTACCAATCATACCGTCAGCTACATGCGAGGCAACTGGAGTAGTTGAAGTGCTGGAAGTATTAGGATGAGGTAAGTTAGGTAGTAAATCGTAAAGGGTTCCCCAGCGGAGTCGCCAATTTTTTTATCGGACTAATCGGTAGGTGCGAACACTCACTGATCTCCCTAGATCCACCTGGATCTAGAAATAAACAGGATAGGACATGACTCTTTCCCTAAGTTTTGACCATTGAATTAACTAGGAGGCAAGAACAAATAACATACCTTATTATCACTTCCTATGGTCTTTGTTGCTCTCACTTCGCTCCAGTTCTCTCGTGCAGTCAAGACCAAGACAATACAAACCAACCAAAGTGAAGATAGCACAATCTATTCAATAGTCAACCTATGTGTATGATCAAGGAATTACACAATAAAGTGGAAATAACTTTATGGGAAAGGGACATGCCACTGTATCATATTAATGGAAAGTAAAGATTACAACCTGAGCCTTGATGTTGCAAACTTCCTTTGGATGTCTCTTGGCTCCGACACACACATTTTCTCGATCCTTGCATGAAGAATATCAAATCCTCTTGATAGAATTGCTGAAGTTTCCAAGCTGTTGTTCAATACTAAGTCCTTCACACAATTCTTTCACCAATTCTCCAATGAATCTTGCTTAACCTTTTCCATGAGAATTCCCTCAATATATAGGAGAGAATGAATTAGTTACTTGGATAAGAATGATCCCAAAATATCAGGAAATCCAGTACTAGGATAACCATTCGAATGCCAACCCATCCTTCTAGAAGATTGCCTTCTAGAAGCATCGAGAATTCATCTTTTTCCATGCTTTAGGAAGATTTCTCACCCTAGCAGTTCAACACAGTGTGAGAAGTTCACGCCCTGGCTTAAGGTAGCCTACGAGAATGGGTCATTCTCGCACCCAAATGCACTAGCAGCCTGCGAACCTTCTTCAAAAATGACTTTTCTAGGAAGAGATGAAAGTAACTTTTCTCAGGAGAAAGTTCTTATGAAGATCCTGAGTACACCATCATCAATACATCATCATGACGACCAAAATCATGGGTAACATAAACTTCAACGCTGCAATCTTATCTTGGTCTGCTCGTACTGCACATATTGCCTTCGGGAGGTATGCAGTGACCAAAGTGTACTCGAAATATCTGGGCACACTATCTCAATTAATTGTGCCATTCAGAGGTGGTAGATAGGTGGGTAAGATGGTCAGGATCAATTTAGCATTCGCTAGATCATCCCTGTGCTTGTTTCACTTTTCATCAGATGGTCAGAATGGTCTGGCTCTGCGAGCAGTGGATGGAGAGGCTGGCAGTCCTCTTGTCGACAATGCTTGTACAACTGTATACATCGACATGACTCTCTCAGTCATGAGTTCGATAAAAACTTCTTCAACAATTTTCTTTGCAGCGCTCAACTCTTCCGACATACACACTCGGGGTTAACAATCTTGGGTTCAGGGAATAACTTAGACACTATAATAGGATAGATAGCAAGATTACAATGATCACTGTATAAAATCAATTTAATCTACGGGCTCAAATTCTCAGTTGGAAAAAGTGTTCTCAGTACGTGGTGCGATGGGATAAATAGGTAACTTGGAAACGGGTCGCTTGCAATAGGTATGAAGCCTTCATTAACTTGGTTCTGTCCATTATGGAGCAGTCCCAACAATCGAATGGTGAGCTATCTGTCCATAAATGTCTTTCTACCTGTTTAGAGTGTTGGTATAATGGTTAAAATGCCCCCAACAACTATATTGCTTCGCTATGGTGAAGTTCCATGTGTCATTGTTTTGATATCCCGGTGAAGCTCCAATTTTGAAAATTTTCCTTCTGCGAGGTCCCCTCTAGACCCTTCTACAACTTGTCGATCTTATCTCTCTTTTTACTTAGCTTTCTAGCCTTCTTCCCAGTGAGTTTCATTTCAGTGTGCCTTTTTCCATTCTGATCCTTATCTTGTTTTGGCATAGTTACTTCGCGCTGTTGAGATTCCTTCCTAAGATTCAATGGAAACCCTTCTTATTCATCTAGAATAGGTACTTCAATATTCAATGGTTCTTCTAGTGTTCTTGCAACTTCGACATATGGGTTTCTGGTGTTAAATGGATTTGTTCTGTTCTTCTATTCTTCAATCAAGTGTGCGATCCTTCTAGTCATGAATTCTTTTAATTCTTGCTTTTGTTGTTCTAAAAATTCTTCTTGTTCTTTACTTCTAGTCCGATCTCTTTCAATCTAAGGTTTTCCTAGTAGCATGGTAAATGGGGCATTGTTCTCATTGAATTTAACAATATCAAAATCTTCCTCTATTGAAGTTCTATTAATAGTCATAATTAGCTTGGTAAGTCTTCCACAAAGGGTTATCAATTTTCCTCTGAATAATCCTATTCCTCCCAATGAGGGAATCATAGCAGGCTTTCCTAAAAGTTCCCAAGTTCTTTCTATCATAATATTCACCTGTGTTTCCTCATCCAGAACACAGTCAACGTCGAAGTCTCCTATTCTTACTTGAAGGAATTCTTTTTCTTTGAAGATCTCTGATAAGTTGACATGTCAGTGGTCATTCAGGGTTTCCCTTATCTATAGCAATACTCTCTCTGATTCTTCCTAGGATTCTGTCATAATCTTAGTTTTTGGATCTGCCTTAGGTTTTTCTTGTCTCATGTTCATTTTTTCAACCTTAGCAATCATTCTAGGGAAATCCAAAACTTCATGGTCCATAGCTTTACAACAAAGACAACTAGGTCTTCTCCCAGGGCATTCCTTAACAAGATGCCCCGGTATTCTGCAACTGTAACAGAGGGTTAATCCTCTCTTTATTTTAAATGACCCCCGGCCCTTCCTGTACTGCGCACTAGGATCATGGTAGCTAAACTGCAAACATTTCTTTCTAGGATCCTGCATACACTTATTAGTCCAAACATTCCTTCTATGCATAGGTATAACATATTTTTCACTATTCTTAGCATATCTGTTTATATCAAATCTTTTTTCATCTATTAATACCCTAGTTTTCAAGCTAGGACATAATCTATCAAACATACCTAGATTCATACTTTTGAAACAAAAATTTCCACTAATCTTACTTCTACAAAGCACAAATATTTCAGATCTATAACTTTTCACAATTCATACCTTTATCAGAGCACAGAGATTTCATATCTTACCTCAAAGAGTCTCACTTTTACCTTTTTCAGAGCATAGAGCTTTATAAATCAAGTAGAATACTGCGCACTAGGGAAACAGATCTACAAACAGAGATTTCACAATTTCAGGTTGGATCTTTTCACAAAGAGTATTCTTCCTCAGTCCCCAACAATCACATTTTCAGGTCCTGGAAACATAACCATTTGTTGGCATAGAGACAGACCCAGGGTTCAATGCTACAACAGTGCACCAACAAAACCCTAACTACCAGCCCTTTCAGAAACACCTACGAAGAAGATGAAGTCTCACCTGAGGTAGAGGCAGAGCTGGTTGCAGGACTCAGGTGTTTGCAACCTTAGCTGGGACACAGAGCTGTGATTATAACACTTAATAGGGTACTTAGAACTGTTAGTTCATCATTAGCTAACCAATATCTACTCTGCAGAGAAAACATAGCATCGTAGCATCCACCCTGATCTAATGTATATAAGCACTTAGCAAAGGAATTAGATCAGATCTAGTAGATTCAAGCATTAATAAAGTTCACAGATGTCAGATCTAGCACCTAGATTCCTCATAAGCACAAAGAATATGAAGATCTATCCATCTATATCAAATCACTTAGCACATAACACATAAACACATCAGAACATCGCACAAAACAGAATAACACAGTATTTACATGGTTCATCCCCACCTTGGGGCTACATCCACCAACTCTTCTTCTTTATTAGCTTCAATCAGTCATCTACATGCACAGAGACAAAAACCATTACTCCGCATAAGACAAGAGATCTACGCAGCTCGCCAGATCCCCCTTCCTTGCATTACAATAAAAATCCCTCCACAGTCTCTTACAATGACTTTCACTTGGCTCTGCAAGTCTCACACAGTATGCAAGAAGCCTTACACTTATTTATCACACAGATCCCACTCTTAGAACTTAGCCAACTTGCACAAAACTTGCGTTCTATTCCACTACTTCTTACATTGCTTATCCTTCTATTTACACATACCAAATAGGCCTAAACATGGGTAAACCCATGGGCCGACATCCCATTCCCATTACATATTCCCAAATCCCAAAAAGGACCCAAAAAGGGGCTGAGATATCGTGATCTCTACTTCGTCTTGTGCTCCGTCTTTGACAAGTTGTAGAAGTCCCAAAATAGGTCAACTTGACCAAGGATCTCCCAAAACTTGGTCAAGGGCCAACAATGAGACAATATAAGGACCGATGTTTTAAATGTAACACACGTAATTGGAAACCAGGCCATAAGTGCAAGGACAAAACAAAATTTCATTGCGAAATAGACAAGAGTGACAACGAAAAGGATGGGGAAGTAAGAGGAATATATTCATCTGATGAATAAAAAAATAATGGAGACTCACAAAATTCCCATGAATTAGGAAATCAAAACACAAGTCTGACACTCTTTGTCACCACAATGATGAGTATTTATCAACCCCAAACTCTTAAAGTTTATGTCTATGTTAAGAAAAATAAAGTAACAATGCTTATAGATAGTGGAAGTTCACATAATTTTATAGATACAAATATAACAAGGAAATTAAACATATTCTTTTATCCTACCTCTGAATTTCAAGTCTCCATCCCGGAAAATAGGACTACTTCATGTGATGGGAAATGCCACAAGGTAGAAGTATCCAATGTCGATGAATGACTACAAATTAAAATATCCTATGTATGATATGCCAATTAGAGGGGTAGATATTTTCTTGGGGGCCCAATGGTTAGCCACACTTGGTACTATTGGATTGAAATTACAAGAGCAATTTATAATATTTTATGAAAATGGGGAAAAGTACAAATTGCATGGAATTAACTGCCCTCCTCCACAAATATTCTCGTCTAATGGGATGGAAAAAATGATTAAAAAGGGAGCCTAGGATTATTTCCTACACTGCTATGCCATAGAGGGAACTACTAATGAGGACAAAAATGACGATCCTAATAAATTAAACAAAATTCTTGGAAAATATAACACCATTTTTCAGGAAACTCCTCGTGGTATTCCTCCACCTTGTTTTAGAGACCACATCATAGAATTGATCCATGGTTCCACCCCAATAAGAAAAAAAATATTATAGAAAATCACAACAACATAAGACAAAAATTGAGTGCTTGATTCAAGAATTATTGGACTGCAGTGTTATTACATGAAGCAAGAGTCCTTACTCAATTCTAGTCATGCTTCTTAGGAAAAAGGATAGATCATATAGACTCTGTATTGATTATCGCAAATTGAACAAAATTACGATAAAGGATAAATTTCCAATTCCAATTGTAGATGATTTAATGGATGAGCTCAATGGCGCTAAATATTTCTCCAAGCTAGACCTAAAATCATGTTATTAACAAATAAGAATCTGAGAGGAAGACATTACCAAAACTAATTTTTTTACCCATGAAGGGTTGTATGAATTTTGGGTCATGCCTTTTGGTTTATCCAATGCTCCCACTACCTTCCAAGAAATAATGAATGATTTATTCTGTCCATACCTATAAAAGTGTTTACTTGTCTTCTTTGATGATATCCTTGTTTATAGAAAGAATTGGAACTCACACCTCAAACAAACAGAGGCATTATTAAAAATCCTTCAAGAGAATAAGTTATACACTAACAAATCTAAATGAAATTTTGGACAAAAAGAGATAGTATTTTTGAGACATGTCGTATCAGATGAAGCAATCAAGGTTGATCCAAATAAAATTGTGGCAGTTACTGAGTGGCCTAGCCCCAAATAAATCACATCATTACAAGGATTCTTGGATCTTACCGGGTACTACAGAATATTTGTTCGAAACTACACATGAATTGTGCCCCATTAAAAACTCTATTGAAAAAAGATGCTTTTAAATGGAGTGATGAAGCTAAAGCGTTCATTAGAAGGTTAAATCTCTTAATGAAAACCACCATGGTTTTGATAGCACCAGATATCTCCAAAAAACATTTCCTTGAATGTGATGCTTCAGGAACAATATTAGGTGTCGTACTTATGCAATATAATCATCCCATCGCATTCAAAAGTTGAAAATCAAAACCAAGGGAGCTAACAAAATCAACTGATTCGTCAGATCTTTTAATGACTATGGTTGAGTTTTAATTTTGCATGCATTAATTAACCATTTGAAAAACTTAGTGAAAGAATGAGGAAAGAAGAGGAATTATGAAAGACATATACACATTTTCAGATCTTAAATGAAATATAAGACAACAAACCATAACACGCAGATTGATAATGGAGTTCGACACAACTTTGCCTACGTCTCCGGGTCTTTTCTCTGTGGGGGAGGCTTCTTTATTTCTGTTCAAAATATCAAAAGTACATCGCTGCAATGGAAAATGGATACAAGACTGATCTGGTCATGTTCTTCTAGATCTCAAGAACCCTGCAAAGAAAATGGCACGCAAAACGGACGTCCGGAGCTCCCAGAAATGGTCCGACAATGTCTCCTCCTCAAAAGCTTCTCTGCCTCAAAATGGCTTTGGCTTGGCTTCTCCTCAGCATAATTCTACTCTGAATGCCCTCTATGCTATTTCCTAGCCTCAAATAGGCCTTGGTTATATAGCTTGGAATTTGGTTTCTCATCTCCAACTTCCTCCCAAAATTTAGGCTCCAAAACTACCCAATAACTCCCAAAAACCATTAAAAATAGGCTTAATTACCATTAAAACCCAAAAATTGGTTATAAAACCCACTTTATAGTTAGATTTGGGCATAAGCCCCCTTTTTCCCAGCGCTCTCCCCCTTGACAGGGTCATATGGGTTCATATGGCCAAGCGCTAGCCCAAAGGGCTAAGTGTTGGCCCCTCTCCATACAATACTTTGCAATATATTTCATATTGTAGGTTTTATATCATAAGCAATAATTTGGTGTACTGGCAAAAGACCATTTCTTAAGGTGTTGGGCTTGGTGGTGGTCATAAGGTAATACGCCAAGGGCTGGGGCTAAGCCCTGGCCCTTTCCCCCATGGCTTAACACTTGAATCTCTTTAAATATATTATACGCCATAAGGTTAACAAGTAATACCATGGGGGCGGGAGGTTAGCCCAGCCCCGCGAGTCCACTGCCCACCGAGAGGTCGCGGGTTCGATCCCCGATGACATAACCAACTTTTATATAACCAGTGAACCAATACTTGGGTGCCACGTGGCAGCCCACGACTGGGCCACGTGGCACCTTTCCAACCAACCATTGAACGCCATGTGTCAACCGCTGATTCGACCACATGCTTGCCACTTGTCGACCGTACTACCACATCAACCTTTCCTTACATCTCTATCACTTGCCACATCATCCGTGCCACATGTCACCCTTCCAGTGGTGACACGTGTCACCTTCGGATAGGTCCATCCATACGGCCAAATGTTCAAATCTTCCTGCCACGTGTCACTACCTGAGGCTGCCATGTCACCTATACGGACCTACCACGTGTCGTCTGTATGGACCTGCTACGTCAACGTATGTACATGCCATGTCAGCGTCCATACGGACTGTACGGACTGCATAGTCAGCAATTTTTTTTGCCAATTTGAGTTATCGGACAGAACGCGATATCTTCTCCATACAAAGACCGTTTGACAAAGTAAATATACCACCGGAATCAGGAAGAAGAGACGATGCAATGGAACAGGTTTTGTTGCATTCTGAGCACTTTCATTTTTGAGCATTTTTCAAGCCCTGTCAGGCTTCTAGATCCGATTTCGGATCAAACCTCCCCACAATAAGACCTTTTGGTCCCCAAAAGGTTACTGACCAGTCAACAAGCTCGGAATAGGCCACCCGGCTTGCTCTCTGTCTCTGAACTCTGTCCTGTGCACCTGTCTCATCAAGATCAACTGTAACACAATCATGACAACTAACAATATATTGTTAGCCATTTGAACCCTGTTACATCTTACTGAAGCTACTATCATCCATGTAAAAGACATTGCTAATGACAACATCAAAAATACGACTGCAAATGAGCTGATATACTTGAAATATCTGCACGACATGACCTTATCTTGAAGCAACTTATGATTGATTTTCCATTCAACAACCATATTTTGTTCTTGCTTAAGATCAATTACTTCATTTGAAACAATTATTGGTTTGTTGCATGTTTGCACTGCATTCATTAATTGTTCCCTTGTTTGAAGTGTTTTATTTGCTTTAACACGATGAGCATGAACCACATAATCATGACCTGCTTTAGTGAATTCATATTGATTCTTTGTCCTATAGAAGATTGCCTTACGATCAAATAAGTATGGACTACCTAAGATCATTCCACATTCTCTTAACGACACAACATCAAAAGTTACTTCGTCCACATACTTAGATGAAATTGCAAATTTGATTGTGCACTGTTTAGTTATGTGCATTTGATGATGATTGCTTATCCATTTAAGTGTGTAAGGCTTATGATGAGTTTGTGTTTTTAATCC
>ML780011.1:465751-483805 GCA_009831015.1 Picea engelmannii
ATCCCTTCTTCCGATGCCATCTTCTCGCTGTGAGAAGCTCTTCTTCTCAATCCAATTAATGGATTCTCTGCAACAAGCTCGCCTTCACCATGCTGTAGCTTTTCCCTGGTTAACATGCAAAACTCAAATCCAAACGTCAACTAGCTCTGATACCACTTGATTCGTCAGATCTTTTAATGACTATGGTTGAGTTTTAATTTTGCATGCGTTAATTAACCATTTGAAAAACTTAGTGAAAGAATGAGGAAAGAAGAGAAATTATGAAACCCATATACACATTTTCATATCTGAAATGAAATATAAGACAGCAAACCATAACACGCAGATTGATAACAGAGTTCAACACAACTTTGCCTACGTCTCTGGGCCTTTTATCTGTGGGGGAGGCTTCTTTATTTCTGTTCAAAAGCTCAAAATTACATCGCTGAAATGACAAATGGATACAAGACTGATCTGGTCATGTTCTTCCAGATCTCAAGAACCTTGCAAAGAAAACAGCATGCAAAACGGACATCCGGAGCTCCCAGAAATGGTCCGACAACGTCTCCTCCTCAAAAGCTTCTCTGCCTCAAAATGGCTTTGGCTTGGCTTCTCCTCAGCATAATTCTGCTCTAAATTCCCTCTATGTTGTTTCCTGGCCTCAAACAAGCCTTGGTTATATAGCTTGGAAGTTGGTTTCTCATCTCCAACTTCCTCCCAAAATTTAGGCTCCAAAACTACCCAATAACTCCCAAAAACCATTAAAAATAGGCTTAATTACCATTAAAACCCAAAAATTGGTTATAAAACCCACTTTATAGTTAGATTTGGGCATAAGCCCCCTTTTTCCCAGCGCGTTCCCCCTTGACAGGGTCATATGGGTTCATATGGCCAAGCGCTAGCCCAAAGGGCTAAGCGCTGGTCCCTCTCCATACAATACTTTGCAATATATTTCATATTGTAGGTTTTATATCATAAGCAATAATTTGGTGTATTGGCAAAAGACCATTTCTTAAGGTGTTGGGCTTGGTGGTGTTCATAAGGTAATACACCGAGGGTTGGGGCTAAGCCCCGGCCCTTTCCCCCATGGATTAACACTTGAATCTCTTTAAATATATTATACGCCATAAGGTTAACAAGTAATACCATGGGGGCGGGCGGTTAGCCCAGCCCCGCGAGTCCACTGCCCACCGGGAGCTCGCGGGTTCAATCCTCGGTGACATAACCAACTTTTATATAACCAGTGAACCAATACCTGGGTGCCACGTGGCAGCCCACGACTAGGCCACGTGGCACCTTTCCAACCAACCGTTGAACGCCACGTGCCAGCCGTTGATTCAACCACATGCTTGCCACTTGTCGACCGTACTACCACATCAACCTTGCCATGTCAGCCTTACCATACATCTCTGTCACCTACCACATCATCCATGCCACGTGTCACCCTTCCAGTGGTGACATGTGTCACCTCTGGATAGGTCCATCCGTATGCCCAAATGTTCAAATCTGCCTGCCACGTGTCACTACCCGAGGCTGCCACGTCACCTGTATGGATCTACCATGTGTTGTCTGTACAAACCTACTACGTCAGCATACGAACATGCCACGTCAACGTCCGGATGGACTGTACAGACTGCACAGTCAACAATTTTTTTGCCAGTTTGACTTATCGGACAGAATGCGATATCTTCTCCATACGAAGCCCGTTTGACAAAGTAAATATACCACCGAAATCTGGAAGACGAGACAGACAGAATGGGATAGGTTTCGTCGCATTCCGATCACTTTCATTTTTGAGCATTTTTCTAGCCCTGTCAGGCTTCTGGATCCGATTTAGGATCATCAACATATGACAAACAAATGTTGGAAATTGTGCATGCCTTGGTTAAGTGGGAACAATACTTGTTGGGAACAAAAATTCTTGTGAAAATGGACCACACTAGCTTGAAGTATTTTCTAACTCAGAAGAACCTTTCATCAGAGCAACAAAAATGGGTGAGCAGAATCTAAGCCTTTGACTTCGATATTATTTATTGAGTATGTCAAAAATCCAAAGATAAGGAAGATAATATAGGAAGTGGAAAGAAACCCAACTACAAATCCTAAATTCACTTGACAAAATGACATATTGTGGTACAAACAAAGGATATTTTTACCCAACTCGTCCAAGTTCAAATTCTAAGTTTTGAAATAAAATCATGATTCTCCCACAGAAGGCCATGTGGGGTTTTTCAAAACTTACTACAATATAGTCTTTATTTTGGAAAGGTATGCAGTCTAACATTCAAAAATATGTGGTAGAATGAGACAACTGTAAATGGAATGTTTTTGAAACAAATGCTCCTCCGGGTCTCCTTGAACCCCTTCATGTTCTTATCCAAAAAATTTATGAAATATCTATGGAATTTATTACTAGTCTTCCTACCTCTGAAGGAAAATATTCTATATTCATAATCATAGATCGATTAAAAAAATATGCCCACTTTGTTGGGATTTCTTCAAAATCCAAGGCTATCTAAGTCACAGATAGCAATGTTAAAAATGTTTTTAAGCTTCATGGATTTCCCAAGGTTATTATAAGCGACAGGGATCCCAAGTTCACTAGCCACTTTTGAAAGGAAATATTTCACCAAGTTGGGACATCCTTAACCATGAGTAGTACATACCATCCCCAAACAGATGGCCAAACTAAAGTGGTTAATAAATGCCCTAAAGGGTACCCAAGGAATTTTGTGAATGATCGTCATACACAATGTATTAATTGGTTACATCTTGCAGAATGGTGGTACAATAGTACATATCATAACTCAAAAAAATTGTCCCCATTTGAAGCACTGTATGGTTATGTGCCTCCCTCAATTAAGGAATCTGCTATCAATTCTAAGGTTCCTGCCCTGAAAGACTATCTATCCACATCATCTGAAATTTCACAGACTCTTAAAGCTCACCTTGAACAAGAAAGGAACCAAATGAAACAACAAGCTAACAAAAGAAGAACCGACTGAAAATTTATGACATGAGATTGAGTGTTTGTTCAACTACAACCTTACAAACATAGTTCTCTTAAAAATTACAAGAAACACAAAATGGCTCCTAATTTTTGTGGACCCTATCAAATTCGAAAGAGAATTGGTCAAGTTGTTTATACACTTGATATTCCAAGTAAAGGGAAATTGCATGATGTTTTTCATGTTTATTGTTTGAAGAAAAAATTGGGTCCTACCATCCATATACAAACAAAATTGTCTCTTTTATATGAATAAGGAAGGTTGATTTACTTCTTGAAGGTATCTTGGAAGTACAAACCAAATTCCTTCATCATAGAAGAATTAATGAGTATTTGATCAAATGGAAGAACTTACCTAAAGACAAAGCTACTTGGGAATTTGAGGAGTTTAGATCCAAAAATTTAACTTTACCCATGCTTTGCGGATTTTTTTTTTAGGAAGGGATGACTTGTAATATACGTTTTATTTGTATATTATGTTTAAATTAATTAAATGTAAATTTGTTAAGGTTTAAGATATTATTATGTTTCTTTTCAATTTACTAGATAACCATAGCATAGATAGGATCACTGAGAGAAACACAATCACAATATACACAAAATTTATCCTAGGAAACCCTCATGGGGGAGAAAACCCAACAAAAACTTCCTTAATATAGATAGCCAATACAATGCCAAGACAATAAACCAAACACTAGAGAATATCCTCCACTGAGCAATGTGCCTCTCTCTTCCTTCTTCTCCCAACTACAACTACCAAACTTGCGCACTGAGTAAGTGAGTGAGTGAGTGATCAAATGATGCGCCGACTTCCTTTATTTATACAAACTGGCAGGTGTTGGAAAAGTGTCTCTTCACTGAGCAGGGCCGACTTGTCTTCTTAGTGGTTAAAACCACTTTAATTAGCTCGGGGGATGGCTTCTAAATTTGCATAATATATTTAGGGTTTAACCAATCCACAAAAGGGGATTTGGTCAATTACAATGCCCAACATGATCAATCCACAAAAGGGGATTGATCTAATGAATAATAACTCAATAGTAAATAGAATAATCTTTGCATTTACAATATTTCAACACCCCCCCTTAACAATAAGGGTATTCTACAACATCATCAGGAGAGAGAGAGGGAAACAACATCAACAACATCTGGAGCACTGACTGGAATATCTATAAATCATCGTAATTTTTTCTCATCATCATCATTCACAACATGTATCTGGAGTAACATCATCATCCTCATCATCTTTGGCATGAGGCTAAAGTATCATCATCATATTATTTAGCATGAGGCTAAAGTAATATCATCAAAATCTTTAGCATGAGGCTAAAAGTAATATCATCAACATCTTTAGCATGATGATAAAGTAACATCATCATATTCAACATGAAATCTTAAATAACATCATCATCATCATCATCATCTTCAACAAGAAGTTGAAGTGGAATCATCATCATCATCTTTAGCAAGAAGCTGAAGTGACATCATCATCATCATCTTCAACAAGAAGCAGAAGTGGCATCATCATCATCTGCATCAACATGGATTATTATAACATTAATACATCATCATCATCAATAACAACACAAGGATAATACAACATCAACAACAACAATATCACATCACAAAGGCTATAGCATCATCAAAATCAACACTAGGCTGGAAATATTTAGCACGAAGCTGGCATCTCAACAACATAAGAACGAAGATGGAAACTCAACAAGATCACCACGAAGATGGAAATATTCAGCATGATGTTGGAATCACAACAACATCAGCACGAAGCTGGAAATATTCAGCACAAGACTGGCATCAACAACATCAACACGAAGCTAGAAATATTTAGTACTAGGCTGGCATCGTCAACATATTTTGGTACTCTGACAAATCCAAAGGATCTACCCAAGAATCAAAAGATTCCATAGGATATATAGAATCCTAATAGAGATACCACTATTTATTAAAGCTAGCATATACATGCAAAAGTACTCTGATAGCCCATCCTTACGGACCTTCGATATCTGTCCAGGGATGATCAATCCCCTAGGATATAAAATCCTAACTGAGCTAGCCACTATTGTTCAGGATACCATAGTATCATCAACGCTACTCCCCCTTTCGAGGGAGGTCCTTTCAGACTATACCAATATTGTCTCGAAAGTGCTCAAACTTTACATGAAACATATGATTAGTCAACACATCTACAACATGTTCATCTGTGCCAACATATTGGAGCTTTATATCTCATCTCTGCATCATACCATGAATGAAGTGATACTGGATCTCTATGTGCTTCGATTGATCATGGAACACATCATTTTCATACAACTCTGGTTATCACATAGGATCATGGTGGCTTCCATATTCATATCAACTAGATCTGGAAATAACATTCGAAGCCATATGGCTTCATAACTGTCAGAACATGCAACAATGTATTACGCTTCTATCATGCTGGGAGAAATACTGGATTGCTTCCTACTCTGCCATGAATTCATGGCTGACCCCAAACTGAAACAACATCCTGAAGTGATCTTTCTATCAAAAACACTTCTAGATCAATATGAATCAGTATAACCAATCAATCATAAGTCATGATCTCCATTATAACAGAGACCATATTTCAACGTACCCTTAAGGTATCTCATCACATATTTTGCAGCTGCAGGGTGAAAACATCTGTGCTCTACTAGATACTGACTCAAAGGTGTTAAAAAAAAAACATATATCTGACCTAGCATTCATTAGATACATCAACGAACCAATAATAATCTATATGTACATAGTAGCATCAACCAATTCCGACGAGATATCTACCAGGAGCTTCAACTTTGTTTCCATGGGTGTGTTCATGGATTTATACTCCAACATATCAAAACCTCTTTAGTATTTATACTGCATGCTTCCCTTGGTTAAGGAAGATCTTCTCTGGGCTATGTCAAACTTCAAGGCCTTAGAGATAATGCATTAGGTCTTTCATCAAACTCTGTATCAGGCTTCTTCTGCAATCTGTGATGATATTTTCTTCATCTTGTCAAGAATAAATTATCTACATATAGTAGCAACATCATTGTGTCATCATTCATAACCTTGATGTAAAGGTTAGAATCAAATTTACTCTTGGTAAAGCCCAAGCTCATTAGGAAACTGTCAATTTTTCCATATCAAGCTCTAGGAGCTTGCTTCAACCTATACATATCCTTCTTCAACCTGTAAACATGAGTCTTTTTATCTTAAACTTCAAACCAAATTTTCTCATTACATTGTACCAATCCAGTACACTTTCTCAGTTGCAACTCAATCTGCACAATCATGTGCTAGCTCTATGTGGCTTCTGCAAGGCACTGTCTGCCTTATTGTTTGAGAGTATGTCCTCTTCTATTTCTGCAACTGTTCCTTATGGAATTGGGATTCTGCACCTGCAGTTTCTCTGAGGCTGAGAATGATTGCTTCATCCTCAATGTGGCTGTTGAAATCTGAGAGTAACTCCTCTTATTCTATCACAAAAAAAAATTCATCTGAAAATGAGAGTGGCTCAATAACTGATATTGAAGGTAGCTCTTCTTCTTTCATGGAGGTAACTCTATCTTTTATCATAGTCATGTCTCCATGACCCAACTAATGTAATGCACCAACTGCCACTCAATTTTAAATGTGGGGATTTCTCCCCCTACATATCATACTATATATGAATCATGGTTTTTCTGGTTGTCTTCATAAATACTAGAATCATTTCTCCAATTACTAGAGTAAGTGTCTTGTCATAGTATTCTCACTCTTGTTGGGAGAATCCTCTGAACACACATCAGGATTTCTACATCTGCAAGATGCTTGATCGATTTAAATCAATCTTGGAAATAAATACTAACTTCTCTTCTAGTCTCACGGAAGAATCCATATCCTAGTCTTTCTGACTGGCTTCCTTCTCTGTCACTGAAACAAGGGAATCTTCCCAAGATATTTCTGAAGCTACGATCTAGTCTTCTCATGGCATCTATTTCCCAGTCCTGGAAGTTTGTCTCTTCATCTAATCCTTTTCGCGATCAAGATTACCTTCGATTTATTTTGAGTCTACAAGGAATTCATCATCTCTTATAGGGTATACTTAGTGTTGAATACCAAGTCTAAATATGAAAAGTTGAGTTAGACTTCAAGTGAATACTTCTTCCTGACAAGGTGGTTTCATTATCCTTTGAACAAGTCTATTGTGAGTTTTTTTTCTAATGTTCGGTCATATTTGGATCCTTCTTCTCCTTACAATCAATATCCATATGAGATACTCTGGATCTCAAAAGATAGCTTCTTCTTCATATTCTTTGGTACATGAATGTATACCGTCATGTTCACGACTTGGGTAGTCTGCTTCATGTCTCATCTAATTTGTTTCCTTCTATAACCTTCACTATAGCTTCCTCAGGGTTATCACCTATGACCTGAACCAAGGTCAACAAAACAACATGAAAGAATAATACTCTTTTGATAATATAAAACAATAGCACAAATAATCATGACAGTGGATCCTTTAGAGATATCACTTGTGACTTGCCTGAAACAAAGATCAAAAGTAAGAAATACAATACAAAATGAGATCAACACTCTTCTAGTGTTGTGATAAAACATTCCTCCATGGTAACCTGGGACCAAAACAAGAAGTTTATCCTAGAGGAGATGTTATTTGTATATGGTAAATGATTACATTAAGCATTTATATCAATATGCTCACATGCTAACAAGTATAATATTTTTGAAAGATTGCTACCTCATCTATAGTGTTTACTTGTAAAGGGGTAGTTATCAACTTGTCATGTGCAACTTTGAATCTTATCAACTTAATTAATCAAACCTGGAACCTGGAGCCTTGTCCTCAAGAATGAGTGTGTTTCTTTTCTTCCAAGTTTCCTTCACTCAAGATGACGAGTGCTTTATTCAACTTGTCTCTTGTACTAAGACAATATGCTTTCTTGACAGAAAGCTGGGTTAGAGAGTAAACTCTATGATCTCAACTTTAATCAATCTAATACCTTTACTTTAATTGTGACCAAAGTTTACTATGATAGTCATAGCTTCAACATGCAAGCTAGATCAAAATAATGTCATAAAAAATAGATGCATATCGGAATAATCAATTCTTGGTTGCATTATTCCTCTAAATGTGTTAGATCTGAGATATTTTTAGATCTATGGCAAGAGATCCCTTCTCCTACAAATACCCTTTAAATATTAATAGTTTAAACATACGTGAATACATACCTCTGGTAGTATTTGCTGGTAGTGGCACCATCTGGCAGCAACGGTAATAATTACCAACTCTTAAAAACTTCAAGGGTGACTGCAACTGGTACTGCAGGTGATACTTCAACTGATACTGCAACTGCAATTGATATTGCAACTGATTCTGAAACTGCAACTACAACTGCAAATTAGGTTTTTATGAGGAAACTTGATGCAAAACCCCCCTTCCCTCCTAGGGATTTTGCGACCTCCCAGTCTCAGATCTTCAAACTCCTAGAACCGAATTGGTTCTTTGGGCCTTCAACAAACATTGAACAATCAATACACACATACACACATACACACACACAGGTCCCCTTGATGTCACCTACAAGTTTGGGATACTTGCAACTCCACTCTTTGGCTCTTTGGAAACACTGATTCATGGTTACTATTCTCTCTCTAGACTCTTCCCTTGATGTGACCATGATTTTTGACCTCGGGCCAACCCTTTCGTAACTTCAGTGATAATCTGACCTCCGCCTTTGTTTCCTTCTGAAACACCTTTCCCTGAATTCATGGATCTCTTCCACATGTCTCCCCATATTTGATGGTCCAGTTGTACTTTGGGTTTCGCAACTTCGCGGAATTCACACCTACTCCACACACCACTTCTCTGCAACTCTAACTCTTGAATTCTCTAATCCACTGCCACGTGTTTCCTCATAGCCAACGGTCAAGATTCGCCTTGCGACTTCATGATTTTGATGATCTTTCTTCTAAACACTTCAGAACACTCTGAACTCTGAAATGCCAAAACACCTCATGACTAACCTCCATGCAACTTATTCCAGATCTAACTATATGGAATGACCCCGACTCTTCTTGAATGAAAATTTCTCATTAATCTTTGGGAAACCTTAAAGGATTCCTTCCTTCGAAGATTTCTCACCACTCTTCCTCTTGAGTTTGTTCCTATCGAACGTTTGCCTCCTTAGAGTGCTCTTCTTCGACACTCAGTCAAATCTCATCTTGTGCATGCCTTGCAATAGGTCTTCCTCCACAACTTAGCCTCTTTGTGGAAGACCTTCACTACTCCTTCTGAGCTCCTGAGTTAGAATACTCTGTCATGCACTCCTTGCGGATGAACTTCATTCAAGGTTTATCTCCATAACACTCTGCCATACCTTGCAGACATCATGCACTCCTTGCACATATAAGATTCACGTTATCTCTTCTGAGCTCACGAGTTGAAACAGACTCTGTCAACACACTCCTTGTGGACACTATGCACACTTGCACTTTCTCATAGAAGAGAAACAATTGAAGCTTATCTAAAGCTTCATAGATTCATACATATTTACATACATAAACACAAGAACAAGAAATAATAGAGAATTGTAAATAACAAAAAGTCTACCATTCATTCATTCAAGTAGATGCAACAACACCAAACATTTGGGACAATACTCCTTTTGTTATATTTATTCAACTGAAGTATACATGTAGTCATATATTGCTTCTCGACAACTCTCAACTATCGACTATCAACAACATTTCAACAACCTCTACTTGGAAACAATACAAAGCTTTATACAAGAGGGGATTTTTGAGATCTTTTCCCTCCAACTATTCTAGATCTATCCTATCGAATTAAAATATATCAACAACTAGAATTTATTATAATAAATATTTGTGACAGATAGATAAGATCGAACACATCGAAT
The DNA here is from genome assembly GCA_009831015.1 of Picea engelmannii. Taxonomy (NCBI): domain Eukaryota; kingdom Viridiplantae; phylum Streptophyta; class Pinopsida; order Pinales; family Pinaceae; genus Picea; species Picea engelmannii. The sequence continues at coordinate 475,676 of ML780011.1, forward strand.
TTGTACTGCACTAAGCCTCATTAAAAGAAAATACATTCTTTGATTTCCTCATGAAATCATCCATCTCCATGGCATTAAAGATGTTATTTAATTACAATTCCTTTCAAAATATTTCTGTGATACACCTTTTTCAAAATTTAAAATTCTTCAAAATGCATGTTGGGCACTTAGTTGTCCTCCGCTTGTGCTTTGTTGGTGATGCTCCTGCATCATACTCCTCTGGTTGAAAAATTCATGGACTCATGTCCATGAGATCTTGCAATGATCTTCCATGCTTCTAGATGTCTGCTTTTCTTACCCAACTAACATATTTTGTTGGGCGTACCTTCCACTTTACTAAATACTCAAAATATGTTTTCCCCCTGGTATTCTTACCAATTCGTCGATCTACGATCTCCTCCATCTGCGGCCTCTCTACTACAGACATCTGCTTTTTCCACTGGATATCTTCCTTATCTTTGGAACCTCTGGCTCCATGTTCCTTGTAAGGATATAGGTCTGCGGTGTTGAATATGGGCGATATACCCACATCTTCTGGAAGCTCTAACTCATAAGCATTCTCACCAAATTTTCTTAGAATTTTGCACGGTCCTATCTTCTTCAACTTCAATTTATTATATGTTCCCCTTGGGAAACTCTCCTTCCTAATATGTGATAGAACTTGATATCCAAATTCAAATTGAAGTCTCCTCCTATTTCGATCAACTCTGCGTTTATATTCACTGCTTCTCCTCTTCAGCTACTCTTTGATTTGAATATCTCCTGCATTTATGCAATGAAGTCTTCGGCTCCAATGCTTCTAAATTCACTTTTCTCTAGGTATCTTAAATATTGCACTCCTCTCATATTCATTCCATACACGATCTTAAATGGTATCTTCTCGATACTTCTGTTCACTGAGTCATTGTATGTAAACTCCGCTTGTACTAGAATCTGATCCCACTGGCTATGATGTTCAGTGACCAAACTTCTGAGCAAATCTCCTAAACTTCGATTCACCACTTTAGTCTATCCATCCATTTGAGGGTGATATGCATAACTAAAGGACATTTATGTTCCTAGCTTCTTCCACAATGTTCTCTAGAAATGACCAACAAATTTGGTATCCTTATCTGAAACAATACTCCTGGGAAATCCATGAAGTCTCACAACTTCCTTGAAATACAAGTTAGAAACATGTGTTGCATCACTGGTCCTTTGGCAAGGGATAAAGTGTGCCATATTTGAAAACCTATTGTTAGTCCCTAAAGTTGCACTCGACTGCTAAGGGCAAGCTAGGGCATCATTGATTTATTGCAAAAGTGTTTTGAGGGTTTTATGATTGTTTTTTTTTTAATATAAAAAGGTGGTTTGAAATTGGTTTCAAGGTAACAACATAACATGAAAAACAAGATTAAAACAAAGTATATCCCAGTGACCGAATAATAGGTAAACACAAAGATGGGTCAAACCAATTAAGAAAAAGGAAGGTGAAGCCTTCAATTTGTCAACTTCGCAAGAGTTATTGCCTCAAAATATTATAAAGAAACAAGATTATCAGCTTGATATCAAACTTGAAAAATTATCTTTACAGTAAAATTTCCATTGTATAAATTAACAGTCAAGAATAAAAAAGCATTGCAATTCGAATAATGAATTCAAGCATGAATAAAGAAATAACAGAATAGAAAAAGAGGGTCTAACCATCCATATGCCTTTGCTATTAAGTGTCAAATTGAACATAAATTCCTTTACAATGTGCTTCATAAAAAGGTCCCTTGGATCTCCAATTTTTCGACCTGAACATGGTCTTTCTTCTGTCTATTTAAACTATCTATAAAAATTCTAGATCTTATCATCTAGTATAGATTTAATGACTAGATTTCAAATAGTATCTATCTACTAAGGTAGTTCACTCAAAAAGAGCTTCTACAATCCCAAAATAGATCACAGCTCAACAACTTGATATTGCAAATATTGCCAGCATTACATTTGACTCTACAAAATAGGAATTTAGTTTGATTTTGTAAAACAGATCGAGGTCTTAGCATTTTACTGACCAAAAATGAGTAGGCCTTGCCATATTTTCTGGAAAATGTTTAAATCATAATTGTAGCAAATTTCCATGTTACCTTTAGGATATAATCACAGCAGTGACTTTAGCATTTCTTTGTTCGAGCTTTGTGGTAAGCACAACATTGTGCCAATAGAGTCTGAAATTAATCTCCCTGAGTTCATTGAGCAATGCCCTTTGCTCTTTCTTCTTCTTTTTAAAACTTTGAATCCTTTCTTGTTGGCGAGCATTCCATTGTTCTATCTGTTCCTTCTCCTTCTTTAATTGTCTTATTGTTTTCTGAAACTCCTTGATCTTTTCTTTATCAATTCTAATTTTAACTCTGAATCTTGAGCATTCTTGAAAAGGTGCAGGTTCATTCAGGTTTAAGGCAACTCTGGGTTCCTTGGCTTTAACTTGGTACTTTGAGACTAATTCCGAGCTATGTTCTTCCTCAGAACTTGTTGAATCTATAGCTTCAGGCACATTTGGTATGCGATCTGAGTCTTCAAATTAATCATGTTTATCTTTAGGAGTTTCACTGGTACCTTTAGCCATCTCTTTAGTTTTTTTTAATCTAGTTGAAGCTCTCGTTACAGGACCTATAGGTGGTGAAATTATTTTTTTTCCTTTGCTGACAGATTTCTTGGGAAATGGAGTTCTTTTTGCCCTTTTCCTAGTACTTGCTTGTCTGGAAGCAGGAATTGGTTTACAAATTCAGTAACCACATGTTCTTTCTTCCACCATATTTCTCCTCCAACTACCAGCCTGCAAGCCTTTGCGATAGTCTGTTCTGTTACCAACATCATCATTTTACCGATTTCAACCTCGTGACCATCGAAATTCAGAGAGAACTCCATGGAGACCTGCTCATCATAACCCTGAAAAGTGGTAAGGAATTCAAACCACCCATCGTCTCTAAAACTTTGAGCCATCTGAGGATATGCTTCAATAAGTTCAACACCCTTTGGTTCTATTCTGACAACCTGTCTGCTCCTCTTTGGTGCCATCAAACACAATTCTGCAACCGCGTCCTCGGGTTCCAAATTTGCCACCTGCAATTGTTAGTGTATACTGTTCCTTTGAGTGGATACCTGCATTCCTCACTGCAAGCTTGAATTCATCGAAATCGAACAGGTATAATATAACGATCATCAAGAAAAAGGGTGATTTGAATTGAGTCCTGCGTGAGTACACAACAATTGAATTATGAAACAGTTGAATTTTTCAAATGATTTCCAATCTTTCGTGGATGCATGCAAACTCTCAACCCATGATTCGTGTCATCGTAATGAAATTGGGATGGCAGGTGCGTATCAAGGCATGATTATTTGGCGCTACGGAAATGGGCTTATTCCCCTAGCACTATTAATGAATTAGCAAAATTTGAACATTTGAAATTCAAACAGGCATACAAGGAGGCACCTCATTTTTAAACCGTGTTCTTTCAAAATAAAACTTAAATAAACTATCCCAAAATTGTAATGCAAACCATAAAAAACAAAAATTGAAATCAACGAGAAATGGAAAATGAAGTGTGGATAAGGAAGACTTAGGATAAGGGTTTCTCACTAAAACAAGACAAAATTAGAGACTAACACCTGTCAACTACCATAAATATGGAATCACTTCCCCTTGGTGTTCTTGGCAATCCCAACACAAAATCCATGCTTATCGCATCCCAAGGCCTCTCTGGAATAGGCAATGGTTGATACAACCCAATATTCTGTCTCTTCCCCTTTGCATACTGACAAATCTTACATTTGTTCCAAACTTCTTCACCTCTGCTCTCATACCTGGCCAATAGTACAAATTGGTCATCTGTGCAAATGTTTTTTCATGGTCGAAATGTCCAGCTAGAACTCCACTATGCTTTTCCTTCAACAAATTCTCCCTCATCAAACACTTTGATATGAAAAAATGGCATCCTTTGAACAAAAACCAATCCTAAATCAGATATTCGTCCCACTGGCTTTTGTCTCTGAGCACAGGATTCACACATTCTTCATATGCTTCTCAGAAATCTAGATCATCATGATACATTTCCTTAAGGTGTTCAAACCCCAAGGTTTTCACTTGAAATTCATGTAGAATTAGACATCCCCTGCTTAATGGATCAACAACCTTGTTAGCATTACAAGAAATATGTTTAATGACAAAAGTGAAATTTTGCATAAATTTGATCCACTTAGCATGTCTCTGGTTTAACTTCTCTTGTCTGGTTATGAATTGTAAAACCTGATTATCAATATACAAAACAAACTCTTTTGGAATGAGATAGTTCCTCCATTTCCTCAAGGCTTGAATTATGGTGTAAAACTCTTAATCATATGTGGATTACTTCCTCTTGGTATTATTCATCTTCTCACTGAAATATGCAACAGGCCTATCATCTTGGCTCAAGACTGCTCCAATTACAACTCCACTCGCACCACATCTCACTCGAAATGTCTTCCTGAAATCTGGCAAAACCAGAATCGGTTGTTCTGTTATCTTCTCCTTCAATATATTGAATCTTTTTTCATCCTCTTCTATCCATTTGAAAGACTTGTGTCTTTTCTTCATCGTATCCATCATTTGTGCATCGATCTCATTGAAATTTCTGATGAACTTCCGATAGAAACTCGCTAGTCCATGGAATCTTCTCACTTCAAATATACTCCTTGGTGACAACCATTCTCTGATTGCTTTCACCTTTTTGGGATCCATATTTACTTCATTCCAAGAGACCACAAAACCAAAAAAATGAGTTATGTCTTCATAAAAGAGGACTTCTTTAAATTTATCAACAACTTCTCCCACTGCAACCTCTTCATCACTAATGTTTAGTGCCTCAAGTGCTCTCCTTTATTTTTACTAAAGACTAGTATATCATCTAGATATACGATCACAAATTTTCCAATGAAATCCTTCAAAACTTCATTCATCAACCTCATAAAATTACTTGGCGCATTTGTTAAGCCAAACGACATAATAAGCCATATATACAATCCCTCATTTGTCTTGGAGATTGTTTTCCACTCGTCACCTTCTCTCATCCTTATATGGTGATATCCACTTTTCAAATCTATCTTTGAAAAATAGTTTGCTCCACTTAGACAATCCATTAATTCATCCATCCTTGGAAATGGAAATATGTACCTAATGGTGATTTTATTTATGGCTCTTGAGTCTGTACACATTCTCCATCCTTCGTCCTTCTTCGGACTCAACAAAGTAGGTACTGCGCATGGACTCAAGATTTCCCTGACCAAACCTTTGTCTAACAAATCTTGAACCTATCTTTTTACCTCCTCATTCTCTTGAGGTGTCAATCTGTATGCTGCTTTGTTTGGTAGTATTTCTCCTGGTATCAATTCAATGTGATGACTCATACTTTTGATAGGTGGAAATGAGCTTGGAAACTCATCCACTACAATATTAGCAAAATTCTCCAACAGTTCCTAAATTTCCTCAGGCAGGTCCTCCATAGAAGTAATTTTAAGAACAAATTTTGACTTCCTCACTACATCAAACTACATATCCTGTTCCTTATTAACTTCACTTAGGATTTCCTTCCCACTCATGAGAAGTATGTTCGTGTTGGATTCTTTCTTCACTTTTTTTTCCTCAATCGGAAGTAACATGTGTGTCCTACCATTCTTTTCCAAGGTATAGGTATTCTTTCTCCCATCATGAATGATGTTCTTGTAATATTTCCATGGTCTTCCCAAAAAAACATGACACACATCCATGGGAATAACATCACATAGAATCTCATCTCTATATCCCCCTATTTTAAATTCAACGGGCATTGTTTAGTTACCGTTACCTGATGACATTTCTGCAACCATGAGAATTTATAAGGCATCAGATGTGCATTCGTCTCTAGCTCCAATTTCTCTAGCATCTCTGTGGATACTAAATTATCAGTGATCCCATTGTCAATGATCACCTTGCATAATTTGTCTTTAGTATTTCTAGTTGTCCTGAAAAAATTGTTCCTATGCATTGGCTTTTAAACCTTTGGCTCTGGTTTTAAGAGAAATTTCTTCATCATCAAAGATCTCCTATATTCTATGCCTTTTGGCTCAACATCTCATTGCTTCGCTTTTGAAATGTGAGCTTCACCTCCTTCTTTCTTTCTCTCGGGGAATTCCCAAGACATGTGTCCTACCTTTCCATAGGCATAACACTTTACTTCTACTCCTCTACCGCTTCCTCTTCCTCTAGGAAAACAATTTCTACCACCACTATGTCTTCCTCAAGAACTTCCTCCTCTTTCAGAGTGGCTGTGTGGTTTCTCTGACTCACCTTTGGGATTCTGTGCCTTGTCATGGGAAACTTCTTTTCCTTTGTTCAAAATTCTACCCCTGCTTTGTTGACATTTCTTTCTGGCCAACTTCTCCTCTGTTTTCAGAGCAATCTGATAGGAATCCTCCACTGTCCTTACTGTCATCATGCTAATTTCATCCTGGATTTCATATCTCAGGGTGTTGAAATACTTGGAAACTTTTTCCTCATCTCTCTCTCTTTGTCCAGCCCTGATGTTTAGCTTGTAGAAATCCTCTGTGTACTCCTTCACAACAATTCCTTTCTGTCTCAGGTTCTGCAGTCTCTTGAACAGATTTATCTGGTAATCCTTGGGTATGAACTTAGCCTTCATCTTGGCTACCATTCTATACCAACTCTTACTATTTTTTTTTCCTTTGCTTCTTTTGTCAGCCTGCAGTTCATCCCACCACAGTGTTGCATGTCCTTTCAACTTGGTGACAACATGTTTCACCTTTTTCTCCTCATGGATATCTTCATAGTCGAACTACTTGTCCATTGCTCATATCCAATCAAGCAATTCTTCAATGTCCAAATTACCTTCATACATTGGGACGTCTATCTTTGATCTAGCTCCCAACTTGACAACCACTTTCAACAAGCATTCTTCCACATCATCCTCTGCTACATCTTCATCAACTTCCACTTCTTCATTCTCTACATCACTGATGTCTCCAACATCAGGTGCTCTCCTTTGAATTGTTTCCATGGCATCCAACCTTTCACGTAGTTCTCTCATATCCCTTTCCATAGCTCTATTTTCTAAAGGTGGTTCCATACGTCTCCTAGGTGGCATTGTGTTGATGTATCTGGTACCTCTCGACGATATCATCCTACTTCTCTGTCCCCTAATTTTCCTACACAAATCAATTATGTCCTGAATTGATACCACTTTGATGCATAACTCCCCTTCCCTCCTGGGGATTCTACGACCTCTCAGTCTCGGATATTCAAACTCCTAGAACCGAATTGGTTCTTCAAGCCTTCAAAAGACCCTGAAAAATCAATACACACATGCACACACACAGGTCCCCTTGATGTCACCTGCAAGTTTGGATTACTTGCAACTTTTCTCTCTGGCACTTTGGCAACACCGATTCGTGAGTACTAGTATCACGCTAGAGTATTCCCTTAATGTGACTACGGGTTGTGACCTTGGGCCAACCCTTTTGTAAATTCAGCTTTGGCAATATTCTGACCTCCGCCTTTGTTTCCTTCCGAAAAACCTTTCCCCGAATTCACGAATCTCTGCCATGTGTCTCCCTAGATCTGACTATCCAACTGTACTTCGGTTTTCACAACTTCACGAAATTCACACCTACTCCACACACCACTTCTCTGGACCTCTAACTCTTGGATTCTCTAATTTACTGCCACATGTCTCCTCGCAGCCAATGATCAATATTCACCTTGTGACTTCGACGATCCGGCTTCTCAACACTTCATAACACTTTGAACTTCGAAATGTTGAAAAAAATCATGGCTAACCTTCGTGCAACTTCTCCCGGATCTAATAGTCTAGAATGACCCCAACTCCTCCTGAACAGACCTTACTCATTAATCTTTGGGAAACCTTAAAGTATTCCTTCCTTCGAAGATTTCACGCCACTCTTCCTCTTGATCTTGTTCCTCTTGAACGTTTTCCTCCTTAGAGTTCTCTTCTTCGACACTGTTAAGAACCAAATATCAATATAGCATAGAAAACCTCAGAAAAAGTACTCAACGCCTTGAAAAAGAGATAATTTCAGATAATAATCCTCTTCGAGGGGGCAACCTCCTTTTACCCC
>ML780011.1:495302-524749 GCA_009831015.1 Picea engelmannii
GGATTTAATGTTTCCAAATTTGTTAGAAATTTCAATTTAATCAACCTTGAAGAAATGATGGATTCTATGAGTGAATTTGTCATTACAAGAAGGCATTGCAATTCTTGCCTTGGGTTGCCAATAACTAGGATGTCTCTTATGTTTTTGTTGTTTGTTATTGCATTGGTTCTACTTCTCTAATTGTTTCAACTCGGAAAATTGGATTTGGAACTAGAACTAGCACTCAAACTATTGTGACTAGCTCTTGTTTTTTTAGATCTTTGTAGCTATTCCAACAAGCTTACCACTAGAAATAGGATGTTTCACTCATTATAGGCTGCCTAGCTGGTGTTTTACATTTTGAAATACAAGACGAGTGCCATTTTCTACAGGGACTATTTCTATGTAGCTATTTTGAAATGTTGGTATTGAATCTATTTCAAAGGAAAATTGTTCGACCAAGTTGAAAAGACTATATAATTTGAATATGCTTATGCTAGTTGATCAACAACTTATGACACTTTCTTCTTTGCTTCCACCAATATGGCTATAATGCTAGGTAGGCATGATAGGAAAGGAAAAAATATTGTGGTATAATGGTGTATTCATCATTTCCATTCTATGCATGTTAGGTCAATGATAGTAGGTATTGTAGATAATCATGTTTGACCCAATTCATACCCTCAATAGTTATCCATTTCTATTGTTTATGGCTTACATAGGTAGAGTGGAACAAATCCTTGTATTGAATGCAACGACTTGCTCTAATTGCTAAGAGAAAGCTTCATTGGAGGAAATTTGTATATCGGGTATGTTTGCGGTGAAATTACTTTTCCACCCTCAAAAACATCTTCCTGCATTGAGAGTAATATGACCTTAGCCACTTCTATAATTTTCTCGAGGTTTCCTTCAAGTTCTATTGATCTAATAGAAGTGATGTGAGTGGCCTATAAGAACCAGATGAATTCGTGTTGCTGAAGATGTGCTTATAGCTCCCCATTACACATGATCAGGAGCTAAATATAGGTTCAATATAGCATATAGTGGTTTACACCACGTACAAAAGGTGATAGGTGCAGCAAAGGTAGTGCAAAGGTCGTGTCGGAGGTAAAATAAACTATCATGATTGATATCCTTCATGGACAAACCCTCATCACCACAATGAAGGATGAGCATTACTACCTATCTAAAGATAGCAACAGAGAGGTCAGTTAATGCGAAATATATATCGAGAATTAATTTCTATCATTAAATGTTTAACTAATCAAATAACGTTTCTAGAGTTGAAACATAGGAGATTGGAATCTAAAATGAAAGTCAATTGCCTTTCCTCGATACGAGGCCAAATACTCGGAAGAATATTGTAACTTTTGATAGAAATATCTGAAACTATAAGCTTAGAAATAATCTCAATGCATGGAAACTTAGTTTCATATGATCGGTTCTACTTAGTCCAAACTAGTTTCAAGTTTTAAGAAAAATGACAAATTGATTAACATATTCCAAGCCTAAAAGGTGGGGACTAATAGTGCTTACCTTATTTAGAAGGTATGGTCATATGGTTTCATATATTAGGAGAAAGATGCATCTCCAAAAGCTACATGTTGTCTCTCTCTGCTTATGCATTTGGAAACTAATTCCTTCCTTGAACTTTGGAGCTTATAGGGATTTTTTCATCTCTCTCCATATGCATTTGATAACCAGTTCCTTCCTTGGACATTTGATTTCGTGGACATTATTTTTTATAAATCTTTGACTAGATTTCATAGACATTAATTTTGATAAATCTTTGACAAGTGCATATAAAATCTTTATTGTTCATCTCCATGCCCATGAAGGAGATTCTTTGTAAGTGCTTAAGGATAAGGAATAACTTTTCTCACTTTCAACGAATATCTTCCAGAATGGGGATCTCACTTTTCTTTAAGTAGAAGATATTAAAATAGAAAAAATGTAAGTGGTTGTTTCTAATAAACACAATAGCTATGCAATTGTTTACAACTTACACACAATTAATTTTAATGACTATACTCCATGTAACACACCTACTATCTATTCAATTATAACATGCACAAGGTTTGAAGGGACGTTCATGTATCTCTATTTGATGTTGAAATTATATTGGTACTATATGGTCCTCTCCATGTGTTTTCTAGGTTGTCATTATTAAAACATATATTGGGGTTCTTAGAAAGACAAAATATGAAATCCTTGAACCATCCCTTTCGAATGCAGGAGTACACCCTTTCAAATTGTGGAATCCTAGGTAAGTATCCCATTATTTTTGTTCCATTGTAGAGGAGTTGAAGGGGGCACAAAAGCCTTTGGATATCCAAAAAATTGACAACCTACATGTAGTGTACCCCAAATTCACCATAAAAAAAAAAATCTATGACAATTCAATTTCGTTTAAGCTTAGAATTTAAGAGAAGGTAAGATTCATAAATGTCATTATTACACTAGTCTAGTTTACTTCAAACAGGAAAGCTTATGTGGATAAATTATGTCCATAATTCTAAAATTTCCCTTAACTCTCAAACTACTCCAACATACTTATGTATAAGGAAATATCTAAACTTAGGTCGAAGGAAATTTTGAGGTTCAGAGAGTTAAAGCTCACGATTGTGCACAACTGTCGTTAGATCAAAAGGATCTGGGCACACAGAGTTTAACCTCTGAGAGGTCAAGTAGGAGAGAAGATGAAATGAACGGTGGAGATACTTCAAGGAGAAGTACCAGAGTTGCAAGAGTCGTTGGATCTTGCAGAGCAGCAAGGAAATTAGGGCTGAGTGTCTTCCACCACTCTAAGGCGTTGAATTTTCACTATTTTGGAGTTCGAGGTTTGGAGTGGCAAGTGATTATGGAGTCATTGCATCATGAACTCTTGGTTCGTGAAATCGCGAAACGATTGAAACCTTTTCATCAAGGAGGACTCGTGGCGAGTGGTCCAGGTTCAGGTAGAATCTCGAAAGGTTGTGGATTGTCGATCCAGTGGGATTGTGGTCTTCGGTTCAAGAGGAATTTGGACAATTGATCTCTCAAGGGGAGGTTTCGACATTTCGGGGTTCGAAAGTTCGAAGGACCCAGAACAGGAGGTATGCTTGCATTGCGATTCCATGAATCGTGAAAAGTCGATAGCGCTTTGACATTAAGCGCATGGTCACCGAGTGGTGGTCACGTTGACGGAGGCTAAGGGTGATCCAGAACCTTTAAGCCCTTTTCGGTGTTTCGGCGACCGGGAGTTGGAAGGACAAGGAGTCATGGATTGTCAAAGTAAACAGTTTTGCACATTTAATTATGATTTTAAATGAAAGTTTGGATCTTCATGACTACTAGAACAATAGGTGTTTTGACTTTCTGCTATGTGCGTGTATGAAGGAGTATATTATCATTCTTACTGTAGGGAATTCACTTTAACTCTGCATTAACATCTCTACTTATTTTCACCTATAAGTATGTACATACCTATGGCTTTCTCTAAATATATATAGAGAGATTCACTATCATAGGTATAGTTTCATCTTGATTCTGGTTTAATAATTGGAAAACTCAGTTACGTGCTACGGTCCTACATCTTTACTTACAAAAAATATAAACAAGCAAGTATATCTACCTAACTTGGGTCTCATTCTTACACACCAGTAGCTTACACATCAAGCATAGTTAACTTGAAGGATCCCATCCCGTTCTCTACAATTTATGCCATTAAACAATAGTCTAATTACGAAATTTTGAATACCTAAAGGTGTATGAACCTCATGGCAAGCAAAACTCTTCGGAAAAATCGTGTTAAAAATATGCTTAATTAGTTTAATACTTTCATATACAATAATTTATGTACTTGTTGTGCCTTGTACACAGTGACTTGTAATATGATATGTTATTTCTATTCTACCTCTATCCCGAATGAAGATCCTCCACTGTTTCTACCAGTCCATTCATTACAGTATTAGAGTTGTTCCTATAACAAATAATTCCAACCAAGTTCCTACAGTTTTGTGAAAAAATAGAGGTCAATCGAGTTTCGGTGATTACAAATGCTGAGCACAAAAACAAAAGACCATGTTGTTTGATGAATCATGAAATGCGGAAAGACTGTGGGCCCAACACTTCAGGGTTTCGATGTTCGGGATTTCGTGATTTCAAATGCCAAACACCATGACACAACAACTCCCGAATTGCAAAAAGGTGAATGGAATGTGGAACCAACACTTCAGGGTTTTGGGGTTCAGGATTTCACTATTTCAAATGCCAAATACCAACACACAACATCTCCCAAATTGCAAAAATGTGAATGGAATGTGGGACTAGCACTTCGAGGTTTCGAGGTTCGGGATTTTAGGATTTAAAATGTTAAATGTCGACACACAACAACTCTCGAATTGTGAAAAGGTGAATGGAATGTGGGACCAACACTTCGAGGTTTCGGGGTTCGGGATTTCGGGGCTTACGCACACCTGACGCACAAACAAAATGAAATAAGAAATGTCGAATTGAGAAATGAGATTAGGGTGTGGGCCCAACAATTTCGGGATTCGGTGTTTGGTAAAGCAAAGGAACTCCACATATATATAACAAGCAAGTCCCGAATGCCAAAAAACCAATTTTGTTATTTGATCTCCTTTTAGAATCACCCACTCTAACAAATAAACTTGGAATAACTAAATGACCAGGTTCATAATTTGTAAAATCAAATGGTTACTGTGTTTGCTAAAAAATGAATTCATCAAGAAATAAACTGATTTTACAAACTCAATAACAAAAAATCATAATCGCAGAGCAAACCTCCAAAACAGGGAATAACCAAATCAATTCAGGAAATACTTCAACATACCTACTCAATCTGGATACTCATAGATAGATCTGTCTGGTATTGTGATTACAAAAATATAACCTTTGCTTATAGACGAATTTATACTTTCAGATTCACTTGAACAGGATAACTTTGTCTCAAGTTTTTAATTTAGGAGGGGCAATCGAGAGTTTAGTCCTTGATTATAAAAATACATACAATGAACAAATATCATCTATGGAAGCCATCTCAACATAGTACAATTAGATACATTATAGCAGGTAGACATAATCATTCACACAATTACATTACAACAAATAGATATAATCATTCACACAGAGAAGGAAAAGTTTACATATCTGGAACAGTTCACAGGAAGACAAAGGGAACAACCACATTCCTCCCAATCATAGAATAGGGCAGCCAAAAATCACTTTCCCGATTCACCCCCTAGCCTGGCCATGAATCCATGAGGGCGAACTTGGAAAAGCTTCTCTTCAGCAATGCCCTACAACTCCAATAGTTTTCCCTTGCCTCACACTCAAGCAATGTTCATAACAAAAAGTAAATTGAAAGTCTCCTTTCCCAGCATACTTGGCAGTGTCCTGCCTCCTCTCATATGCTATTTATCATTTGCCCAGGTCTTTTCCCTCCCTTGGGAATTTTTGCAGCTTTCTAAATCTCTAATTTTCAGGGGTTGCCAATGGCCAAATCATTGATTTGCCACTTGTAATAATCAGCCCAGAGGTATTTCCAACATGTTCCCCACTCATGGAGTCATGGTCAGCTAAATTTAACATGGTTGTTCCATTTGGCCTCGTGCAATCAACATAAAATATTATGTTTCCATACAAGTTTCATAGTCAAATAGTTAGTTGGGTCAAATCAGGTGTCTTCCCAATAGTCAAAATAATTAATCACAATTACCAAATTCGAAATTTGGAATTGCTATAAATTGCAAAAATTTTCCAAATTTGAATTTACTAAAAACGGAAATAAATTTCCAGCAAATTTTAAATTTTGGGGATGTCACATCCTTTCCCCCTTCAGTAAAACACCGTCCTCGGTGTTCCTTCCTTTCCTAGAATAGGATTGGATGAGATTTATGCAAATATCCCTCCAACTCCCAAGTGGAATCCTCAGGAATAAAGTGCTTCCATTGCACCTTTACCTGAGCGATGGCTCTGTTCTGAAGTGTTATTTCTCTCCGGTCCAAAATGCACAGGGGTTCCACTTGGAACTCGCCTTCAGGTTCTACCTACACCAAGTTCCAATCAATCCTATGAGTAGGGTCATGGATATACTTTTTCAACAATAAACCATGAAATACATTATGAATTCTTAGATTAGTTGGAAGTGCAAGTTGATATGCTACAGGTCCAATTTGAGCTAGTATCTTGAAGGGCCCACAAAACCTGGGTGCTATCTTGGCACAATTCCCTAACTTCAATGAGCTCTTTCGGGCTTTTACCTTCAAATAAACATGGTCTCCTACTTGAAATTCCAAGTGTCTTCTTTTCTAATCTGCATAGCTCTTTTGTCTATCCCGTTCTTCTTTCAAGTTCTAGTGTACCTTTCTTACCATGTTATCCATTTCTTTAAGCATCTCTAGTCCAATCATGAGTCTGTCAGCCAAGTTATCCTAGCTAATTGGAGTTGTACACTTTCTTCCATACAGTATTTCGAAAGGGCTCAACTTAGCCGAAGTTTGGTACCCATTGTTATATGCAAATTCTACCAAGTGCAGGTAGTCTTCCCACTTGCTTGGTTTTGTTTTTACGTACATGCGAAACATATCCTCTATGATTTGATTTTTCCTTTCGGTCTATCCATCCGTTTGTGGATGATAGCTTGTATTTAAATTCAAGTTAGTGTTTAGCCCTACAAACAATTCCTTCCAAAAAGAGGATGTAAATTTTACATCTGTATCTGAAATCACCATTTTAGGAATACCATGAAGTTTAAAAATTTCTTTCATGAATATTTCAGCAATGTTTATAGCTTTAAAAGTAGACTTTACAGGAATAAAGTGTGTAGACTTACCGAGTTTATCGATTACAACCATGATAGAATCATTATGTTTCTAATTTTTAGGCAAACTTGTTATAAAGTCTAGTGATATAGTCTCCCATTTCCATTCTAGTACTAGTAATGGATGTAATAAGCCGGTTGGTTGCTGGTGCTCGGCCTTAACCTGCTGACAATCTTGGCACCTAGACAAGTATTTTGTTGTTTCTCCCTTCATACTAGGCCAGGAAAATAGTTTTCTAAGTGTTGTTATTGTTTTTTGGTAACCTGGATGGCCAGAATACAACTTCTTATGCACTTCGTCCAAAATTTTTGATTTCAATTCTGTTGAATCTGGCATGTAAAGTTTGTTTTTAAGTCGTAATAGTCCTTTCTTGTCGATGCTTAGCTCTGGTTTGTCAGAGTTGGTGGTATTGTTTTGTAATTTTGTCATTATCTTAGTGTAATTTCTATCGTTAGTACCTGTTGTACTTATTCTTTGTTCCAGATCACTTTCTGCCTTCCTGATGTTTATCTCGAATAACCCATGGATGCTTCTGCTTAAAGCATATGCTACTTTATTTTTCTTACCCTTGATATGTCTGACCTCGAAGTCAAACTCACTCAAGAAGGCTAGCCACCTTGCTTGTATTGCATTAAGATTTGGTTGGTTAAACAAATATTTCACCCCACTATTATCCGTCAATAGTAGGAATTTTTTGCCCATTATATAGTTTCACCACATTTTTAAGGCATGTATTACTATTGCCAATTCTAAGTCATGAGTGACATAATTTCGCTCGTGTTCTTTTAATTTTTGGGACTCGTAACAAATCACATGCCCTTCCTGAGTTGGGATACCACCTAGTCCCTCTTTACTTACATCAACACAAACTGTGAACTCTTTATTTGGGTCTGCTACCTTCAAAATGGGTGACGATGTCAATAATTCTTTCAGCTTGTTAAATCTATCTTGACACTTTTGCGACCAGTTAAACTTGGTTCCTTTCTTTTGTAGTGACATGATAGGGTAGGCTATCCTGGAAAACCCTTCTATAAATATGTGATAATATCCAGTGATTCCCATGAATGACCGGATATCTGCCACATTCTTAGGTACTAGCCATTCCATAATGGCTTTTATCTTTTCCGGGTCTACGAAAATACCTTCTGAGGAAATGATATGTCCTAAATATTGTAATTCTTTTTGATAAAAGTCACATTTGTCGAATTTTGTGTATAGTTTGTGTTTCCTTAATTTTTGCAGAACTATTCGTAAGTGTTCATCATGTTCCTCCTCCATTTTAGAATAGACCAGAATATCATCGATAAATACTACTACAAACTTGTCTATGTGACATCCCCCAAAAAATAAAATATTTTTGAAATCTAAAATTGCTGGAAATTTATTTTCGTTTTTAGTAAATTCGAATTTGGAAAAATTTTGCCATTTATGGCAATTTCGAATTTCGAATTTGGTAATTATAATTAATTAATTTGACTTTTGGGAAGAGACTTGATTAGACACAACTAACTATTTGACTATGACACTTGTATGAAAACATAATATTTTATATTGATTGCAGGAGGACAAATGGAACAACCATGTTAAATTTAGTTGACCATGACTCCATGAGTGGGGAAAATGTTGGAACTACCTCTGGTCTGATTATTACAAGTGGAAAATCAGTGATTTGATCATTGGAAGCCCCTAAAAATTAGGGATTTATAAAGATGGAAAAATTCCCAAGGGAGGGAAAAAGACCTGGGCAAAATTGATAAATAGCATATGCGAGGAGGAAGGACGCTGCCAAGTATGATGGGAAAAAGAGACTACTATTTTCTTGTTGTTATGAACACTAATGATTGAGTGTGAGGAAAGAGGAGTGTGTTGAAGACTGAAAGACATTTGCTGAGGAGGAGTTTTGAGTTATCCCTCATGGACTCATGGTCAGGCTAGGGGGTGAACTGGGCAAGTGATTTGGCAACCCTGTTCTATGGTTAGGAAGAACGTGGTTGTTCCCTTTTCCTTCTTGCGATCTGGTTCAGATATGTTGCTCTACTCCATTTCCTATCTGAATGATTTTATATCTTATGCAATGTATTTGTTAAATCGTAACTGAGATGATTTCCATTTCCTATTTGAATGATTTTATATCTGATGCAATGTATTCATTAAATCGGAACTGAAATAATTTCCATTCTCTGGTGAATGATTCGATCACGGATGTAATGCATCTTCTAGTTATGGTAGATAATAATGCATAGGAAGAGTCAAATCGAATTCATGAAGCCTAAATAATGACAAAGAACACAGGGTAAATCTAATCTCGAGTGACCCCTTTCTAAACAAACGATAGAATTGGCCTTTGATTTGTTATGATAGTTGAAAGAAATTCGTATGGTTAAAATATGGAAGAAATTTCCTCTAAATTAAATTCACTGCTATTTTCTTTCTTTATTTGGTTTTTTGAGTGAAATCAATGCTAAGATTAGCATATTGGGAGTGGAGGCTATGCTATAATTTCATTAATCTAACTGTATGAATAATGCCGGAACAACATTCTGAGTTTTGTAACCATTTCCTTCTCTATGTGAATGATTGTATCTATTTGTTGTAATGTAACTATGTGAATAGTTATGTCTACATGTTGTGTTGTATCTAACTGTACTAAGTTTATATGGCTTCCATAGATGTTATCTGTAGTTTTATAATCAAGGACTAAATTATGGGATTGCCCCTCCTGAATTAAAAACTTGAGCCAGAGTTATCCTGTGCAAGTGAATTTGAAAGTATAAATTTGTCTATAGGCAAAAGTTATATTTTTTGTAATCACAATATCAAACAGATCTATCTATGAGTATCTGGATTGAGTAGGTCTGTTGAAGTATTTCTTGAATTGATTTGGTTATTCCCTATTTTGGAAGTTTACTCTGCAATTATGATCTTCTTTTATTGAGTTTGAAATCTCAGTTTATTTCTTAATGAGTTCATTGTTTGAGCAAACACAGTAATCATTGGTTTTACCAATTGTGAACCCGGTCCTTTAGCTATTCCGAGTTTATTTGTTAGAGCGGGTGATTCTAAAAAAAAAAGATCAAATAACAAAGTTGATATTTCGACAATTTGGGACTTGCTTGAGTTCCTTTGCTTTACCAAACCCCGAAACCCCAAAGTGCTTGTCCCACATTCCTTTCACTTTTCACAATTCAGGAGTTGGTGTGTGTTGGTGTTTGGGCATTTGAAATCGTGAAATCTTGAACCCCAAAACCCCAAAGTACTGGTCCCACAGTCCTTTCACTTTTCACAATTTGGGAGTTGTTGTGTGTTGGAGTTTAGGAATTTGAAATCGCGAAATCCCGAACCCTGAAACCCCGAAGTGTTGGTCCCAGAGTCCTTTCACTTTTTGTAATTCAGGAGTTGTTGTGTGTTGGTGTTTGGGCAGTTGAAATTGCGAAATATCGAACCCCAAAACCCTGAAGTGCGGGGCCCACAGCCTTTCCGCATTTCTTGTTTCGGAAAAACAACGTGGTCTTTTTCTTTTGTGTTCGGCACTTGTAATCGCTGAAACTCGATTGACCTCTATTTTCTCACAAAGAAAAACTATAGGAACTTAGTGGGAATTATTTGTTACTGTAATGAATGGACTAGTAGAAACGATGGAGGATCTTCATCTGGGATAGCGGCCATACACCTTTAAGTGTTCAAAATTTTTTGTATGTTTATTTTTCCTGTAGGTTACGACTATATAGAAATACAATAAGTGAACGAAATCCCTTTCTCATACATATTAAACATTTATGATATCCAGGTACGCATATACTTGGGATGTAATTATGTATGAATTATAATCGAAAGAATTGCAAAATTCTCTATAGGAAAACCTACAATACACAGAGTATAAATATTTCAATAAGTATTCATGAGAAATTGTAAGTCGATTTGGTCTAATTTCTACATGTTAAAGCACTGGAATAAATTGGAATACCGTTTAACAAAGGGAAAATTCTGGAATGTAACATGAAGGGCGCAAAATCCCCAATTGAAATGAAATCATTCTAGAACCCTTAAATTACTTATACTCATAAATGTTTGTCTCCTGTGGAAGCATAAGCCAGAGTCACGAACTGTGTGTTCATCGACCCTTGACCCAGTTTCATGTACGCTTGCCAACCCTCCTCATTGTTTAAAGTCTCTTGGAGGACAAAGTTTGTTAAGCTCAGGAAGGATCACATCATTGTGTGCAAGGACCCTACATGGAGTACAGAGGTCGAGGAACCCCTTGGAGGTTTCATAGCGTATGAAAGTTCAAGAGTGATAAATAGACCATGATCGAAATTGGTTTAGCATGAATAACTTTAGGCATTTCGGTATCCGAGAAATCAGAGGGCAAGACCCCTCGTCTTCACAAGTCGCGAAATCTCAGTATACGAAACCCTGATGCACTCTATGGATGAGCAGTTTTTGTGTGAATAAGTTTCGGTGTTTTGACATCCGGGAAACCAGAGGGCAAGACCCCTTGTCTTCCCAAGTCATGAAATCCTGGTATACGAAACCCCGACGGGCGATTGAGATTGAGAGTCTTTCAACACCCTTAAGCTCAGGAGGGATAGTGACCATCAGATCCAGATCAACAAGAATCGTTGATCTCATACACGAATTCCCATATTGGAGTTCGGGGAATGAAGTGATCAGTGGTTTGGGTCACTGCATTTCAAACTCCCGATTATCGAAATCCCGATATAGCCAGGACTGTCGAATCAGGGGAAGATTCGCAATCGTTGATCTCATCGAAGGTAATATTTCAAGTTAGTGGTTTGAGGAGTCGAAAGACTTTACTCACTTGTGTCACTGAATCACAAAATGTGAAAGGCGAGTCTTGGCTTGGCCAGTGGTCGTAACCAATGATCACATGGAGGTGGATAAGGGAAGATCTAGCCTACACTAGGCCCCATAGGAATTCAGGGATTCTATGCCTTGAGAAGCTTTATCTCTTTGAACCTCAAAGGTCCCTTTGACCTAAGTTTAGATATTGCCTATATACTTATAAGTATGTTGGAGTAGTTTGAGAGTTAAGGGAAGTGATAGAACTATGGACAAAATTTATCCACATAAGATTTTTTGATTGAAGTAAAATGAAATAGTGTAATAATGTCATTATGGACATAAAATAATCTTACCTTCTTTTAAATCCTAAGCTTATGTGAAATTGAATTATGTCATAAAGGAAAATATTTTTTCTTTTTTTTTAGGGTGAATTTGAGGTACATTACATATGGTATCAGAGCAAAGCTACAACACTGGGCCTGAACAGGGCCCCATTAGCTGCTTGGTATTTATTCTGATTTATGTAAAAATAATAAATCTTATGGATACAAACAGAAAGCCCTTTCTATTTTTGTAAACTATGGCAGCTCAGGAGGGTGCAAAAATTAGGATGGAAGGAAATCCATAGCAAGGACATCCTGGAGATCCAAGACAAAACAGTGATGGAAGCTCACCCACGTAGGTGTTGGAAACAATGAGGAATCTTATTGTTGAACTACAGGTTTTCAAGGCTGACAATGAAAAATTGAAGAAAGCACAATAGGAACAACAAGAGATAAACGAATTCCTGCTACGTAGTATAGTAACCAAGAAAAGCCCAAAAGATGATAACCATGACGAAGAAGTCAGCAAAAATGCCTCCAAGAATTTTGGACCAGAAATAGAAAAAGGAGACAGTTCGTCTGAAGGGACACCTTCATCTGAAGACAAAACTATACCAAACAGAAAAAGAAAACAAGTAGACCATCTTGAAGGAGAATTTAATAAGATTAAACCAGCTACCTTTGATGGAGAATCGAGGAAAAGAGAAGAAGCTGAGGCATGGTTGTTGGACATCAAAAAATACTTCCATATCTACAACTATTCAAACAACATGAAGGTCAAAATGGCCATCTACAACCTAAAGGGGAAGGCTAGCATTTGGTGGCAGGACCCGAAATTGGCCAAGGGCCTAGAGGAGAAACAGTTGGAATGGTCCAAGTTTAAGAAGTATTTCAAGAAACAATACCTTTCTGAAAGCTATTATGAAAGGAAGACGAAATAATTTTATGAGTTACGACTCAAACAGATGACGATGGAGGAACTTATAAATAAATTTCTGAAACTACTAAGGTTTGTACCATACATGCGGGAGGATAAGGTAAAAATCCAATGATTCTTAAGATGTTTACCACATTCCTACAGGGATAGAATTAAGTTTGACAACCCCAAATCCTTGAGTGAGGTATTCAGGAAAGCATGAATGTGCTATGACCAATACAAACAATGGGTAGAGTTTCCCAAAACCCAGAAGGATAAAAAGAAAGATTGAATGAACCAGCGGAAGAAGGGATACTAGCCAACTCCTTATCAAAATACAACAAAAAGTTTCCCAAGGAAGGATTTTCACTCCAATCATCTGAATACGCAAGGTAGCAGTAAACTGGTAAACCTGGGAACAAAGAAGTTTAGGGACAACTCTCGCTAGCCATTAAAGTGTTGGGAGTGTGGAGAGCCTCATCTAAGGAGGAACTATCCACGTTTAACTTCAGTAAACATAACTATTGTTCATAATTTGCATGAAGCCTCGATAGTGGGAGACATGGGCAGAAGCCTGCATCAGATAAATGCAGTCATACATGGTCAACAAGCTAACCACTAGTCCTTGGTGGTAGAAATTGAAGGTAAAATCAATGACACTCGAATTTTTGTTTTAATTGACCCTGGAGCTACATTAAGTTATATTTCTCCTAATATAGTAGAGTTGAATAAACTTAAGAAACTGAAGAACGCAAAATCATGGCCGATACAACTAGCAACAGGTACTAAAAGGAAAGTAGTTGACTTTATTTTTGATTTTGAGTTCATCGTAGATGGTCAAAATATAAGGACCAATCTGAACATCTTACCACTAGGATCTTATGATATGATTATTGGGATGGATTGGTTGGAACAACACAAAGCAGTACTAGACTATTATACAAAGATACTTAGCTATAAAGACGATTTTGGCACTGTTAGAACAACCCAAGGCATACCAAAACCTGTATCAGTCAGATAAGTTTCAGCGATGCAACTCAAGAAATGTATTAGAAAGGGATATCAAGTTTATGCCATCTAACTGATGAATCTGTTAGAAAAAGAAGTTAAGCCCAAGTTAGAATACTTTGTTGTCCTACATGAATTTAGAGACATGTTTGTGGATGAGATACTAGAATTACCTCTTAGATGAGAAATAGATTTCTCCATAGACTTAATACCCGAATCAACCCCTATCTCAAAAGCACTCTACCAAATGAGTCTACCAAAACTGACAGAATTAAAAATACAATTACAGAAATTGTTGGACAAAGAATATTTCAGAATGAGTGTCTCGCCATGGGGAGCAACAATCCTCTTTGGGAGAAAGAAAGATGGTAGTCTAAGACTATGTATCGATTATAGAAAACTGAACAAAATGACCATTAAGAACAAATACCCCTTACCAAGGATAAATGATTTGTTCGATCAAGTTGGTGGGGCCAATATCTTTTCAACATTGGACTTATGATCCAGTTATCATCAAGTTAGGATAAAAAATGAGGACATAAACAAAATATCTTTTCGAACAAGATATGGACACTACAAGTTTGTAGTCATACCTTTCGGACTCACTAACACACCATCCACATTTATGTGCTTGATGAACAACATTTTCAGTTAGTACTTAGAAAATTTCATAGTAGTCTTTATCGGTGATATTCTGGTCTATTCTAAAACAGAGGAGGAACATGATGAACACTTAAGAATAGTTCTGCAAACATTAAGGAAATAAAAACTATACACAAAATTCGACAAATGTGACTTTTATCAAAAAGAAATACAATATTTAGGACATGTCATTTTCTTAGAAGGTATTGTTGTAGGCCCGACAAAGATAAAATCCATTATCGAATGGCCAGTACCTAAGGATGTGGTAGATATCTAGTAATTCATGACAATCACTAGATATTATCGTAGATTTATAAAAGGGTTTTCCAAGATAGCCTACCCTATCACGTCACAACAAAAAAAAGGAACGAAGTTTAATTGGTCGCAAAAGTGTCAAGACAGATTTTACAAGATGAAATAATTATTGACATCGGCACCCATTTTGAAGGTAGCAGACCCAGATAAAGACTTCACAGTTTGTGTTGATGCAAGTAAAGAGGGACTAAGTGGTGTCCTAACTCAGGAAGGGCACGTGATTTGTTACGAGTCCCAAAAACTAAAAGAACACAAGAGAAATTATGTCACTCATGACTTAGAATTGGCAGCAGTAATACATGCCTTAAAAATGTGGCAACACTATATAATCGACAGAAAATTCCTACTATTGACAGATAATAGTAGGATGAAATATCTATTTAACCAACTAGATCTTAATGCAAGACAAGCAAGGTGGCTAGCCTTCTTGAGAGAATTCAACTTCGAGGTCAGACATATCAAGGGTAAGGAAAATAAAGTAGCAGACGCTTTAAGCAGAAGAGTCCATGGGTTATTTGAGATAAACATCAGTAGGGCAGAAAGTGATCTGGAATAAAGAATAAGGACGACAGGTATTAACAATGGAAATTACACTAAGATAGTGACATAATTACAAAACAAGAGCGCCAACTCTAACAAATCAGATCTAAGCATTGACAAGAAAGGACTATTATGACTTAAAAACATACTTTACATACCAGATTCAACATCATTGAAATCAACAATTTTGGACGAAGTGCATAAGAAACCATATTCTAGCCATCCAGGTTACCAGAAAACAATAACAACACTTAGAAAACTATTTTTCTGGCATAGTATGAAGGGAGAAACAATAGAGTACTTGGCTAGGTGCCAAGATTGTCAGCAGGTTAAGGCCGAGCACCAGCATCTAACCGGCCTATTACAGCCATTACTGGTACCAGAATGGAAATGAGAGACTATATCATTGGACTTTATAACAGGTTTGCCTAAAACTCAGAAACATAATGATTCTATCATGGTTGTAATCGATAAACTCAGTAAGTTTGCACACTTTATTCCTATAAAGTCTACTTTTAAAGCTATAAACATTGCTGAAATATTCAAGAAAGAATTTATTAGACTGCATGGTATTTCTAAAATGGTGATTTCAGATAGAGACGTAAAATTTACATCCGCTTTTTGGAAGGAATTGTTTGCAGGGCTAAACACTAACTTGAATTTCAGTACAAGCTATCATCCAAAAATGGATGGACAGACTAAAAGGACAAACCAAATCATAGAGGATATGCTTCACATGTACATAAGAACAAAACCAAGCAAGTGGGAAGACTACCTGCACTTGGTAGAATTTGCATATAACAATGGGTACCAAAATTAGGCTAAGTTGATCCCTTTCGAAATACTCTATGGCAGAAAGTGTATGACTCCAATTAGCTGGGATAACCCGGATAACAGACTCATGATTGGACCAGAGATGCTCCAAGAAATGGAGAACATGGTAAGAAAGGTACAACAGAACTTGAAAGAATCACAGGACAGATAGAAGAGCTATGCATATCAGAAAATAAGACACTTGGAATTTCAAGTAGGATACCATGTTTATTTGAAGGTAAAAGCCCAAAATAGCTCGTTGAAGTTAGGGAATTATGCCAAGCTGGCACCCAAGTTTTGTGGGCCCTTCAAGATACTAGCTCGAATTGGACCCGTAGCATACCAACTCGCACTCAGTATGTCCATAATGCAACTGTCCATAATGCTGACCCATTTATCACTATACTATCATGAAGTATTGATTAATCTATCAAACTGTACTTTTGCTAACTGACTGCTCTGAATTTGTCTTCTCAAACTCTGCAAGTTGCTCGAAGGATGGTTCTATGGTCTGTCATAACTATCGCATAGAATCCCCCTGTCTAATATTCATATTCCTTCTTGGCTGCAGTCTTTGCCTTTTTTGAACTATCATATCCTGTAATGACTGATAGCCAAATATAATGCTCCTATGCCTGTAAAAATAATTTCGTTCCTATGCTCCACATCTCATACTTTAAACCATTCTGACCATTAAACAGTGGTACTCCATTCTCATAATAATCCATGATCTCCTTCCAGTGGTTAAATTATTTCATGAAGGAACTTGCTTTGATACCAATTGTCGGATTACTGAGAGGAGGGGTGAATAATGAATAGAGCAATTCTATCCTTTTTAACCACAATATGAAAGTGTTATACCAATTTAGTATTATCATCAAATAGTTGTAAAGTAAATAAACAATTAACAAATGAGCAATCATACACATACATAGTACACCAGTGTTTTTACGTGGAAGCCCAAAGCAGGAGAAAACCACAAAATGATTTTTCTTATATGTCCTTAAGAATTACATGCATTGGAAGCACCAACTTCCTTTGTTTTCCCGCTACAACTGGAAGGAGGCTCCGACCCCCTATTTTCTCAGGCTACAACTTGAGGAAATCTCCAACTCCCCAATTATCTAGATACAACCAGAAGGAGGCTACAACCCCCTATTTTCTCCGGATACAACTAGAAGGTGGCTACAACCCCCTGTCCTTACCCCGTCCAACTGCCCTATCGTAGAAGTAGAATGATGAAACCACTGTTACACTATCACTACAAGATATATTGTTGTAAACCTATACCAATCAACCTGTAATCAACCTGTAACAACCTATGTAAACATGTACCATACATCAACATGTACCTCAACCTGTACCATAAACAAGTGCATCATCCATGCACCAACCTGTAACTCAACCTGTACCATCAACGAGTGTAGCAACCATGTACCAAATATGTACCAATAATGCAACAAATACATATAAACAATGACTCATCAATATGTACCACCATCATCAACTATACACCTCATGTATGTGCCAACTCATCAACTACTTATCTCAACCATGTACCCAACATGTACCTCAACCAAAATCCCTCATCAATTTCATCATTCAAATATGATTTCTAACTCTGTAATAGACCTGGTGTATATGATCACATACCTGCAAACCTTCCTTAACTTTAACAACAAGAGACTATCATTTTATCAAACTTTACTTTAGTCTCACATGACTAATTTTGGATTAGTCAACAACCCTAACTTGCAATAATCATAACTATGTAGCTATAATGAATAAAGATCTGAAAATGGTACACAATGTTCTTCAGTGTCTTTTATGCAATTCCTTCAGATTTCACTACTTGGAACCCCTCAGAAAATGAGTTATAGCAAAAATTACATACCTTGTTGAATTCTAACTTACTCTAGAGATCAAACTTGTAGAGCGTGCCCTGCACAGAATATTTGTTGTATGGATATGAAAATTGTAAAAATAATACTACAGACTGTACTATAACCAATACATTTTGTCTTACTGAATTTGGATCTATTATGAATAAGTTATGACATTTTTACCCAAAACACATGTTTTAGACTAGTTTAAGGACTATCCACAAACCCTATTTTCCACGGAGTGTAACTCCAAAAATACAACGACCACAAGATAAAATTTGTACTATAGCTACTTGGATCTGTTTCCTCAATGGACTCCCAATTTCACGGTCTGAATCATTCTATAAACAAATTTATTGCAAAAATGGTGAGATGACCTGCAAATAACATACCTTAGAAAGCATCATCAAAAGACTTTATCCTCCCTTGAATTTCGGCATTCTTTACTTCACCTTCCCTTTGAAATTCGATTTAGATATCCTTTGGTTACCTCAGTCACTTGTAAATATTCAATATTCTCAAGTGTTATTAAAATGAGAGAGCCTTTCCTCTTATTTATATTTTCATGTAGCTTCCTTAATGGGTTACCTTTTAACCATCTTAACCCACTTTCCTTATTTTAGGGTTAACCCACTTCTAATTTCTCCATTAACTTTATTATTTAAATTATTTCTTTTGCATTCACTTTGAATTATAGTACACTCATCACTTCACTTTATTATTTACCTTCTAAAATCTCTTAAACCACTTTGACTACTTTGACCTTTTGGGGCTTCTAGATGACTCATGAGGGTTCTCCAACTTCACATGGCCATAACTCTCAAACCGTGATGATTTATGTGACGTTCCACATACCAATGGAAATGAAATGAATTTACTATCCATATAGAATAGTATTTCCTCCAAATATATCAAAACTCATAGCATTATCCATCAAACAAACTTGGGTCCATTACCCAAACCTGGGTTCTCCAACTTCTCATGGCCATAACTCTCTAACCGTGAGGAGTTATGTGACATCCCACATACCACCAGAAATGGAATGACATGTACTATCCATATAGAATAGTATTACCTTCAAATATATTAAAACTCATACCATTATATATGAAACAACCTTGGGTCCATTACCCAAACCTTTGTGCTACTAGAATTTGCAATCGAACTTTCTCCAAGGTTTGACATCAATCACTAAGGGTTGAAATCAATATAAAATATCACTCTCCAATGGTTGAAATCAATGACAACCAACAATCCATACCAACTATCCATCAACCTAATCTAACTTTCTGACAACATCATCCATCAACCTCATGAAAATGGCCGGTGCATTTGTTAAGCCAAAGGGAATGACCAACCATTCGAAGATAACTTCTTTAGATATGAAAGATATCTTCCATACATAAATTAGCTCGATGGGAACCTGGTGGTAACCAAATTTTAGGTCAATCTTGCTGAAGAAATTTTCCCCCTTGAGTTGGTCAATAAGCTCATCAATTCGGGGAATTGGGTACCGATTCTTGACTATGATTTTGTTTAATGCTCTGTAATCAATTTTGAGTTGCTAGGCCTCGTCTTTCTTGTGCACTAGTACAATCAGGCTTCCGCAAGTGGAGGATTTGGCTCTGATGTTCCCCTTTTGAAGCAACTCTTGGATATGATGCTTGATTTCATCATTTTCCATCAGTGAGCGATGATAGACTGGTCCATTAAGAAGAGGTGCACCGGGGGTTATATCAATTGGATGATTGACTTGGAAATGCATCGGTACCTCGGTGGGTGAGGAGAATATGTCTCTATACTCTTCCACGATCTCATCCACTTACTTTTTCTGCAAAGAGAGGCTCTCTATAGAGGCCACAGATGTGGCACTGACCTTCTAATTACTATGAGCACGGATCAAAAAGAAGATGAAGTTCCCGGTCTGTGAAATGACCTTACTGCATTGCTTAACAGAGATTAAAGAAATAGTGGTAGGTGACGTTACCTCTGGTATCCTGGTCTCCCAAAGTAATAATAACACTACGGAGTCTAGACTCATAAAAAACATGTCACTTCCACAAATATGGTTTTCCTAACAGAACATCACAAACTTTAAGGGAAAAAATATCACACAATACCTCTTCTTTGAAGGGCTTGATGTCATAGGGAAGATGACACTGTTGGATGACGCGAAGATATCTTCCTTGGTGAATCCAGCCAACGGTGTAGGGTTGTGGGTGCGATGTCATTAGCAGGTCCAATCGATTGACAACCTCTACAGAGATCAAGTTCTTCTGACTGTCACTATCGATAATGAAATGAAGCGGATCCCCATTTACCCACATCTGTGAGTGAAATAGGCGTTCCCCTTCCTCTGGTTCTTCTGGTTCGCTTGGCTGGAATTTGGTGATAGCAACAGTGGCATTGGGTTTGACATCGATAATCTACTTCCCTCCTTATGGATTTGATTCATAGTCAGAATCTGCCACTGACTCGAAATATTTCAGCTCAACCACTAGTGACTACTTGGAGTGACATTATTCGGTGTTGTGCCAAGGGATTTTATGGTATTCACACCATTTTTCTATTTCCTTCTTTGATTTCTAATTACCCTTATTGTGTTGCGGCTTGGACTGCTTGTCCTGAGAGTGGCCATCTTTCCTCTGTCCCTTTTTTTGTGGGTTGGGGCTGATTTTTCCCTGCTTCGACTATGAGGAGTTTGCAGATCCAAACTCTTTCCTCTTCTTCTTAAAATTTTTCTCGATATTGACAGCATATATATAAGCCGTACTCAATGATGTGATGTCCAGAAACTCAATTTCTGTTTGAATGTATCTATGCATACAACCATGATATTTGAGCACTAGATTTCATTCAGAGTATTTGATACACAACTTGGTGCACAAGGTATGGAAAATATTGGTGAAATATGGTACTTTCTGACCCTTTCTTGACGCAGGGTGGTCCATCTTGTGTTCTAGTCCTCATAGCTTCCAACAGGGTAGTATTTTTCTTTAATGGAATGCCTGAAGGAATCCCACATGGGGGCGACCGTAAATACTGCA
This sequence comes from Picea engelmannii, assembly GCA_009831015.1. Classification (NCBI taxonomy): domain Eukaryota; kingdom Viridiplantae; phylum Streptophyta; class Pinopsida; order Pinales; family Pinaceae; genus Picea; species Picea engelmannii. Next base: position 516,396 of record ML780011.1, read on the forward strand.
GATTCCACTATGGCCCTTTGCTCAGAGTAAGTATCCCAACAGTCCTTAACATGAGGGACAACCTTGAGGAGTGAAAAAGTAATCTTTTCCCTATCAAAAAAATTATGGACCAAAAAATACCCTTCGAGCAGATTCAACCATTTATCTACAACATCTGCATCTATCAGTCCTTTGAATAGTGAAATATCAAAATTTACTTGTACCTTGAATGGGGTTGCATGGCCGCTTGATGAAGATGCGTCTCTTGTGGGCAGCCATCAAAGGATATGTGCAAAGTTTTCCATCATTTCGTTCCTTTGTCATGCAAGGGCTTCCTCGAGCAACATTTTAAAAGGATCTCCTTCTCCATAATCTTTCTTTTCATCCCCCATGGGATGTTTTCGGACTCAGTGCGATCGATCTTGCAAAGGATCGACTAGTTTAAGTCCTAACTTCTTGTACCCATATCTTGTTGGGGACATGCATGAATAAAAATAAATGAAGATAAAATCTCTTTGATACCACTAATCCAGATTTATGAGATGAACGAATTGAATAACGAAGTGAATACAATAACATTGAGATATGGAGAACACCAATAGATATCCAATGAACAATAACTTCTATTGAATAAATCAAATAGACTGAAATTGTTAAACTGCAGAACTGATAATACTTTCTTGAATTGTGGTAGCTATCTCTGAGAAGAGATGTGGCTCCTATGTGCATCTGTTTGAGAAGAATGATTACAATGAAGCTCCAAAGGCCTTTTTAACATTACTCATGAATGGAAAAACCCTAAACATCCAAAAACGTAACCCTAGGAGATGAAATGCCAAACGTTATGAGGGCCTTGATGGGTAAGTTGGTACCTCAACTTCTTGGGGTCATAAAATTTGCATACGACCTTCTTTTTAGGTGCGTGATAGCCCGTTGAAAATGTATTTTCGATAACTACAAATTATGTCGTCAAACTCTGAATCCATCTATAGTTTGACTATGACAAAACAAAAAAAAACTTTGTAGGGCCCCAAAATGACCCTGGAAGTACAAAAAGATGTACTGACAAGAAAACATTCAAAATAAGCTAGTTGGATTAGGTGGGTGGCCACCAATATCCACTTGGAATTTGTGTAGGGATTTAGAAAACCTCGGAAATGTAGAACCCACATTTACAAAGAATTATAGAAGAATGTGTTGAATTAAAATTGTCAAGAGGAGCTAGTTGGAACAAGGGGGTGGCCACCAATATCCACTTGGATTAGATTAAGAACTAATTTGACATCTAATTATTTTTGGATCAAGTTGGTATCAGAGCTAGGTTTTTGACAAGCGTTTGCAAGTGAATGCTTACGAGGTCCAAATCCAAGCTAGGTGAAGGCACACTTGAAGACTTCAACCCATAAATTAAAAGAAAATTTTGAAAATGAGGAATGGCATCCGAAGAAGGATAAGATCCTAAAATAAAATTCAAGGCTATAACAAAGGCATTTCTCAAGATCAAGAAAATGGTGGAAGAACTTATATGTAAGGTTCAAGGAGGAGTCGAAAAATCGGTAAAAGCCGAAGGAGAAGAAGGAGGTAAAAAACCTCAAGATCCCCCTTCATCCCCATCATCATCATCATCATCATCATCACCATCATCATCATGTTCTGATGATAGAAAAAAATATTCTCATAAGAAGAAGTCTTCTAAGAAGCCCTCTCATTCTCATGATTTTCCTTTATTAAAGTTAGATGTAAAATTGTATTTGATGATTTATGATGGAGAACTGAATGCGAAGAATTTGGACAATTGGATCAAATAGATTGAAGTATATTATAGGGTACAAAAAATTGTGGATGACGCTGAAAAGATACATTTGGTACTCTTCTTTTGGGTGACACAACCTTGATATGGTGGGAGAGTAAGACACAAACTGATATCATCCAATAGGGTAAAGTAATTTCTTCTTGGGACATTTTACTACTGCATTAAGAAAATAATTTTATGCATTGGCTTAAATGCAAATGACAATAATTGATTGGCAACATCTAAGACAAGGAAAAGGGAAAAATGTTCAAGTATATACACATGAATTTAAGAAGAAAGCATTGTCTTTAGGAATTCCGTTATATACTTGTGAAAATCTTCTGAAATATATTGATGGTATGCATGCATATATTCGACTTACTATATTGATGTTTAACCATATTAATATTGACAAAGTGTTAGTACAAGCTACTCATCTTGAAGCTAGCAAGCGAAATCATGTATTTGAGGATAAGAAGCCACACAAGTTCAAGAAGCAATTGAAGGGAAAAAGGAAGAGTAAGAAGTCAACTACAATGAATAAAATTGAAGAGGGACCTACATGTTCTCATTGCAAGAGGAAAGGCATGAGGAGGAAAAGTGTTGGAATCTGCATCCATATTTGCGACCAAAGGAATTCCAGGCTAAGGGGAAACAAAAGACATTTGCAACAACTCAACAATATCTAGGATCAAATTCAGGAGATGAAACTAAAATCACAACAATGGGAAGTAAAGTTATATCTACTGCTAGTTCTATTTCTTCAGTTCAATATGCTAAATTGGAAATTGTTCTTAATCAAAATAAACAAAGTGATATTTTCCATGTAAGGGTTATAATGAAGCATACAAAAATAGATACTTTGTTTGACAGTGGATCTCAAGTGAATTCAATATCTGAAGAAATTGTTAAGAAGTTGGGTTTAAAGAACACACCTCATGTGAAACCATATCCATTAAGGTTGGGTGTGTGAGGATGCTAAATTGCAGGAAACTCAATAGTGTAAAATCAGATTTGCAATTACTTCCAAGTTCATTGATGAGGTTGAGTTGGATGTAGTTCCACTTGAAATTAGTGGTATTGTCTTGGGTAGTCCATACTTATTTGACACAAAATCCATATTCTATCCTGAAGAGAACAAACATCACCTTTCCAAAGATGGGATTGAATATATTGTTAGAGTTGATCGTATTAAAACTAATGTTTCTTTAGTGGGCATAGGACAAATGAAGAGACTTGTAAGTGCTAGTAAAGATTTTGTTCTCATGATGGTGAAGAAAAAAGAGGAAGATGTATCAGATGATTTTTTAGGTTGTGATCCAGGTCATAAGAAGGAATTGGTAAAGATAATTTCTAATTATGATGAGCCATTTCGGTAACCTACAAGGTTTCCTCCTAAGAGGGAGGTTGAACATGAAATCTATTTGTAGTAGGATGCTCCTCTTCCTAATATTGGTGTGAAAGAAGTCTTTCATTGGGGAGGCAAGCAACATAAATCCTTCAAGACCTTGAAAGAGAAAATAAGTATCGCACCAATGTTGGCTCTGCCAGATCTTCAGTATCCATTTGAAATACAAACTGATGCAAGAAGATATTCCATGGGAGAATTCTTGATGCAACGAGGTAAACCTATTTGTTACCATTATGAAAATTTTACTCAAGCAATAATTAACTATCCAAAATATTATAAGGAACTGTATGCTTTGGTACAAATTGTTTAAAAATGGAAGCATTACTTAATGGGGAAGAAAACAATAGTTCACACAGACCATCAACCATTACAGTATTTGCAATCACAAACCAAGCTACAACAGTCACAACATTTTAGGTGGATGGGTTTCTTACAACAATTTCATTTGGTAATTAAGTATAATAAGGGAATTCATAACAAGGTTGCAGATATGTTATCAGGACCAACAGTCAATGCATCTACAATAATAAATCATGATTCTTTAGCTCATGAAAGTTTTGTTGAACAATATGCTAGAGATAATGATTTTAAAGATGTATATGAAGCACTAACTCATGGAAATCTACATGCATAATTGTATCATCATGCACATGATAATTTATTGTATCATTTTGGAAAGCTTTGTATACCGAGGGATGAAAGAGAAAATGTAATCGGGGAAGCCCATACATTTCTCATTTTTGGTCACTTTGGGGTAGGAAAGACAGTAGCACAGTTGCAAAGATATTGTTATTTCTCTTGAATAAATAAATAAAAATTCCAAGTATATTAAAGGGTGTGTTTTGTGTTCCATTAGTAAGCCTAGCAATAGATAATTGGGGTTGTATACTCCACTTCCAGTACCTTCTCATCCATGGGAAAGTGTGTCCATGGATTTTGTAGGGGGTTTGTCGATGTCCAAAATAGGTCATAATTACTTGTATTTCGTTGTGGATAGGTTTAGGAAGATGTATATCTTAGTTCCTTTGATAGGTTTAGGAAGATGTGTATCTTAATGCCTTGCAAGAAGCAAGTCACAACTAAAAAAACAACACAATTATTCTTTAATAATGTTTGGGTTCATTTTGGGCTTCCTGCATCTATTGTATTTGATCAAGACTCTCAATTCTTGGGAAATTTTTAGTCTATTTTGTGGGAGTTAATGGACATTAAGTGAATGGAGAGCATGAATTTTCATCCAGATGGATAGACAGAGGTGGTGAACAGGACAATGGTACATTTTCTTCGAGGGTACTGCAATAAACATCCTAACTTGTGGGATAAACATTTGCGCTATGTACAACATGCCTATAATCATGTCATGCATTGTTCTTCTCATATATATCCTTTTGAAACATGTTTTGGATAATCACCTAAATCACCTATGGATTTTTATTTCGGAGAAGAAAGTAAAGATGATGTAAAAGATGATGATGACAAAGCTAATAGGTTCATTCAGAAAATCCAGCATGTACATTAGCAAATACAAGAACAATTGGAGAATATCCGAGCCAAGTACAAGGCGAGGCATGAAAAGTATTGGGTTGATCATCAGTTCCAATTTGGTGATGAAGTGTAGTTACATATCAGCAAGGACAAAATGAAGGGTGAAGGTAAAAATACCAAACCAATCCGATATGGTCCATTTGAGATTTTGTAGAAGATCTATTTTAACACCTTTCATTTAGATCTTTCATCTTATATGAAAATGTATTCAATGGCGAATGTTGATAATTTGAAACTTTATGAGCCTCCTATGATTATGGATAAAGATGAAGGTGTTTAGATTCCGATAATTGATTATTTTGATCCTGAATACCTAGATAAGATATAGGAAGATGTTATCCTTGATAGAAGAACCAAGACTTCACAATGGAGTGATTTGAAGTATCTTCGAACTGGTATTAAAGTGGTAAAACCAAGCAAAGAAATATGGATCAAGATCAAGAAAGTGAGGGAGATTTATCCTCACTTAGTTTCTGAGTAATCTAGATTTTTGGTTGTCCAAAAGGCTTCCAGTGGGGAGGAATGATCTAGTTGGATCTAGGAGCACTAAAAAGTTGATCATCTCAAATGATAATGAAAGTTACTTCATTGCATAGAGCTCGCCAAGATATTTATAATGAAATTTGAACGACCTCAAACATACATCGTATTCAAAGAAGTCATGATGTTCTAAAGATTTTGACCAACAAGAAAAAAATCAAACAAGGTAGGACATGAGGCATCGTCAAGAGGTGACATGTGGCACTGTACGAACATTGTATGAATGTGACACATGGATCATATGAATGAACACATGGATTGTATGAATTCCATGTGGAATCACTGAAAGGATGACACGTGGAAGTACAGTGGGTGACATGGTAGTACGACATGTTGACACATGGTAGTACGATGCTGACGTGATAAATGATAGGTGGCATTGTACAGATGATGTGGAAAGCACAATTTTGATGTGGCATGTGACTGGACCAATGATGAGGCAATTGATTGGGTGCACAATGGTAACAATGTGGGCCAATCAGGGGGTGCCATGTGGCACTCTCTGATTCGCCAATATTGGCTAAGGGGCATCAAAATTGGTTGGGTCAAAGGGAATCAAATCGTGGACTTATCCACATTAAAACAACAACTTAAACCACACGCCCAAACCAACCAAGCTACATGCCACTTGTGAAACATATTGGGAATTAATGTATTTAAGTTTTGGATATAACAAGTTTCCAAAAGGAGAGGTACATAGGAGAGGTACATAGAGCTTGAACCTGTGACCTCTGCCTAACCATCTATCATTATAACCAAATTCCCTACCATTGCACCAATGACATTCGTTGGTTAACCAAATGATGGAATAATATTAAATGTGTTAATAACACACCAATCCGAGAATATAGTGGGTCGGGTGGGGTTCAACCCCCTACCTCCACTATATAACCAAGTGCCTAACCATTGTATATAACATGGATTTGTGTGCCAACGAGGAGAGTCGATTTTCATTGTAAAGCTTGCAAGGAGATGTATATTTTTGTTTTGCATCGTTTTTCATGCCATAGAGCTCTTTGAGAGAAATGTAGGGTGTTTACAATCAAAAGTTTCACTTTTTTGAGATGAAGTTGATTTTGACACTCATATATGAGTTTCATCATCATATAAGAAGGTCATTGTAAAAACATAAGTTGGATCCATTATTGTATCAAGCATTTGAACATTAATAGAGAGGTCTCTCATTTGGAAGAGAACCCGGAGATGTAGCCCAAGATGGGTGAACTCCATTATCAACTTGTGTAATGTGATTTGTTTTTGTTGTTTCTATTTCTCTTGCTTTTTAGCATGTTTCTTTCCGCAAGTTATTTATTAGTTAATGAGATTTTGGATAAGTACGGGAATTCACATGTTTATTTGCAAATAGTCAAGATGGTCATAATTTTTAATAAGGTTGGATGTTAATGTAATCTTAAGAACTAATTTGGTATCTAAGGATTTTTAGATCAAAAAATGTTGGGATATGATTATGAGATCACTTATAATAAGGGAAAGGATAATGTGGTAATATATTCTCTCTCCCGAAATTATGAAGAAGAAGAGTCCCTTTTTTCACTCTCATTCATAGTAGTACATTGGTTAAATGATGTTCACAAAGAATGGTTCACATATTCTAAGATTACCTACGTGAGACAATAACTTCAAATGGCACCCCTGCATATTGTGGATACACTTGGAAAAATAAAGAGATTCACTTTAAAGGGTGTTAAGCCCTAATATTGGCTCATTACCCCTTAATTGGGGCATATTATATTAGTAATGTTGTTTTATTTATGTCGGATTTAGGCCATTAGTTGTAATTATACCTCTTAGTCTCCTATATATACCAAGGATACATTTTCATTTTGAATAATCTTGTACTTGAACATTTAAGTGGGGTAGAAGGAGGTTGCCCCCTCGAAGAGGCTTATTATCTGAAATTATCTCTTTTTCAAGGCGTTGAGTAATTTTTCTGAGGTTTTTATATGCTATATTGGTATTTGGTTCTTAACATATGGTATCAGAGCTCAAGCTCTTGGGGCTTCGCTGCTACATCTCAGACACCTTGGAATTTTTGCTATAACTTTTTTTCTACAACGTTTCGGAAGAAATGACTTGGATGATATTTAGTAGACGGATCAAGGTACGTTGGGTTCAAAATTCAGCTCCTGATGCCTTATACTTTCGGAGATACAACCTGTACAAGATAGGGTTCTGGAATCATCCTGAAATGATTCATTGCGGAATTTTCTCTATAAACCTTTTCCGTAAAGTTTCAGACCCTTTACTTCAGAGGCTATTTACAGAAATTAGAAAGGTATCTGTGGTAAAAAGTTCAGCTTCTGGTTCATCTTAAATTTGTAGATACACCCTGTGTAAGATAGGGTATCTGACTAGTCTCAAGAAGGTGTTCCAGGTAAAACAATCATAACTTATTCCTAGAGTATCCAAATTGAGTGGGACTAGTTTCATTGGATCGTGGATAGTATGTAGTATTCCTGGTGCAAGTTTCAGAATTTTATATCAATCATTTTGTGCGGGGCACGCTATACAAGTGAGATCTCCTGGAAAGGAAAAAAATCATCAAGTTGTGGGGAAGTTACTGTAAATTCCACTTGGCACATCCAATTTTGATCAGACCTGTGGCATTGCAGAGAAGAAATATCAAAGAACTACATAAAAGAAAGTTTCATACCCATAAGGGCTGAAACTTGGGAGATACAATAGAAGAAATATTGTCTAGCAGAACCACCTCAAAATCAAGGTTCAAAAGTGATACTTGGCCAACATGCCACCAAAAAAGGGAATTTCGACACCAACTAAGCGTCTAGAAAATCCTACTTGGACTCTTGATGAAGGTGAAGAAATGCATAGGGACATAAATGAACTACAAAAGAAGATGGATTCAATGGAAGCTAAGTTGGATACTAAGATGGATTCAATGGAAGCTAAGTTGGATACTAATATGGATGATTTAAAAGGGGAGATCATGGAAGTATTGAAAAATTTCATAACAGAGAAGACACCTGAAAGTGAAAATGCATCCCATGAAATTCATGATGAGGACACAAGGAAGGTGAATCAAGAATGGAGAAACTCCAACTTTGG
>ML780011.1:533687-554001 GCA_009831015.1 Picea engelmannii
TATATTTTTTTAATTTATATTTAGAAAAAATTATATGGTTAATAGAATTATATAAAAAAAATGAAAAATGTTTACTTTTTATTTTCCTTATTTTACATATCTTATTTTAATAATCTAATATATTATTTTTTTTAATAATATTGTAAAACATTTTTAATATATAAATTTATTTGTTTTATTGATAAATTTAATAAATTCTACAATTTTTTATTTCTTTTATTGATAAATTTAACAAGTTCTAGAACTTCTTAAAAATAAGTAGGGTGGTCATTTTTTTAGTATTTATATTTTACTTGTTTATATATAAAATATGAAAAGCTCTTTGTTTGCAACAAAATAAGTATAAATGACTTTATATATTTTTAAATCATTTTTTTCATTTCATGTTTTTATTGTTATTGTTAGTTAAGGAGAACTTATTTTAGGTTTAGTATAAATTATATGTTTTTTTGTGAAAACAATTTTTTTTGAAAGTAATGTTGTTATGTGTAAGCAATGATTGAGGTGAATTTCACATTGAAGGAATTTAGTTTTTTTAGGATTTTTTCACTTCTTTTTAATTATGTTTAATTATGTTTGAAATGCTTAATGATTTATAGGAAAATATTCTAGTTTTTTTCAACCTATTACTAAATAAACTCTTATCTTGAGTAGATGTTCTTAGCAATATGTCTTATTTTAAATACATATATCATAAATTGACAATGCTTCTCCTTAATAATAATGACATTAGTACTTATCACTGTACTTATAAAATAAGTGTTTTTCATTTTAATTCATAACTTCTCTAATAACAATTTTAGTCTCTTCACTTTTTTCCAACACTATTTAGAGAGGTTTTAACTCTAAACTAGATAACCATACAAAATCATTGTGCATCTAAGCAGTCAAAATCACCCACACCAACCACACCATCTAAGCTATATGTGGGTGGGGGGGGGCATTAATAGAAAAAGTTCAATAAACTTTTTCTATTAATGCCCCCCCCCACACACCAACCACACCATCTAAGCCAGACCAACTCTTAACATGACTGGATTTTTTGTCCCCCCAAGTTTCTAATCAAGAAGTACCTTAACAACACACTAAGTCACCCACTATCCTACACCTCAAGACTATACAAAATCATTATTAATATTAATAATCTAAAAAATTATTTCCTCAATTTTCAATTTTACTAAATTAAACTTATTGACACTTATTTTACATAAAATAGAAGGTTTTCATACCTCTTATCATATCATATATTTGGATAATTCTAATTATAAGTGGAATCAAATTAAAAACTCCCTATCCTAGGTTAATATTTGATCTTCCTTACATATTACATTGTTAAGTTTAACATATTTATATTAATTTTTATTTTAAAATAATAATAATTTCTTTCTATAACATTTAAAAATTATCTATATACTTTAACACAATATATTTAAAAAACAATAATAAATTTTAACTAATATTCCTACTCCACGTCGTTTCCTCTCCATTAATCTCTATACTAATAAAAAAGTGAAATGCTATTATAATCTTTAAGCAGATATGGATGAAGATGGGATCTGTAAATATAAACATATGTAACTAGATATAGATGAGATGAGTAAATATAAAAACCTGGTTATAATAAGAGAGACGATAAATGTTTTGACGGAGGAGTTTTTGGGTGGACATTTTTATAATACTTATAGATTCCTGACTCCATGTGAGTTAGAATTTTCAACGTTCTCATATATATCTAGAAAATAATGATCATAATAATAACAATTAGCTGCCGCTCTATAAATGAGCCCTCCTGGCTTCCTGCTTTGACAGTAGCAGTGTTCGAGTCCAGTGTGAATTCTGTGGATTCTCCAATTATGGCATTCTCATTTTTCTCACTGAATATTGTATTATGCGTCGTTACATTTATAGGATGTGCCAGTGCTCAGCTGAGCCCTACGTTTTACCAGAATACATGTCCCAATGTTACTAGCATAGTGGGGCAGGTTATCCAGCAAGCTCTGCAGACAGATTCAAGGATAGCGGCCTCTCTCCTCCGTCTGCATTTTCACGACTGCTTTGTCAATGTAAGTAGACCCCAAAGGGAAAGAAGTAGATACTTCACTTTGCATTAGTATAGCACAGCATGAATGGACTACYACTAAATTCRTGTATAAYTCACAGGGCTGCGATGCATCAGTTCTTTTAAATGACACCGCAAATTTTACTGGGGAGCAGACGGCACGTCCTAACAACAATTCCATCAGGGGCTTCGGAGTTGTTGACGACATTAAGACTGCAGTAGAAAATGCGTGCAACGGAACAGTTTCCTGTGCTGACATTCTCGCTATAGCTGCGGAGCGGTCCGTCTCACTGGTTTGTATAAGCTGTGAATTTTCTAGTCCAGATTTTAGAGTAACATAAATGAATTGAATTTATGAAAAATACCATCTAAAAATGTAAAAAATGTAGAGATGCATCTTTTAGACTTTTACCGATAAATTTTTTGTTAAAAAATAACAATTATATAACCGTTGGTGCAACTACAGTCTGGTGGTCCGTCATGGACTGTGCAGTTAGGGAGACGGGATAGCACCACCGCCAGTTCAACTCTCCCCAACACAGCCATCCCCGGACCGACCAATTCGCTCTCCACAATCATAACAAAGTTCCAGAATGTTGGGCTTTCGGTTACGGATGTCGTTGCTTTGTCAGGTATATATAGAAACTCTTCCTCACTCATCATTTTGTTTAGAAAAATCTGTGGTAAAGTAACAAGTACACAGACTAGTAACTCCTGGTCCGACTACCAATCTGTTCTGCATTGTTTCAATATTGTATCAATTTGGTGTTTCCTGGATCTATCAGGGGGGCATACATTTGGGCGAGCTCGGTGCGCAGTGTTCAGCGGTAGACTTTTCAATTTCAACGGAACGGGCAAACCAGATCCGACAATTAATTCCTCCTATCTATCCACCTTGCAAAGCACTTGTCCGCAGAATGGAAGCGCGAATACGTTAACGTCATTTGATCCAGGCACTCCAGATACCTTCGACAATAACTACTTTAAAAATCTCCAGAATAATATGGGGCTTCTTCAGTCGGATCAAGAATTGCTTTCCACGTCCGGAGCAAGCACGATTTCTACAGTGAATGAATATAGCAGTAGTCAAACCAATTTCTTCTCCAACTTTTCCAACTCGATGATCAACATGGGGAACATAAGTCCTTTGACGGGAACAAGCGGAGAAATCCGGTTGTTTTGTGGGAAGGTTAATGGTTAGATTCCTGCTTGGAGAATAGTGAAATATCAATACTGTCCTTTAAACAGTACCACCGAATTGAAATAAGTGCAATCACTCTAGTGAAAAAATAATCCCAATATGTCGATTAAGTTCAAACGCCAGTGTGAAGAAATGGTATTAATACGGCCTTCGGGAAAAGGTTGTCTAAGTTACTTCCTCTGTGTTAGCGTTACTGTAAATTCCCATTTCACTCCGTATGTATTAAACACCCCTTGAAGTTTTTCATGCTTTTCTGCACTTGAGCTTAATACAACAATGGAGTTTTAAATCTAGCAGATCACAAGAGCTGTGGACTCTGAACGACCAACCATGGTTTACCTTACTTACAATATAATCTAGTTCCTCCATTATCAAATGGCCATGTTTTCTTGAGGTTACAATCAAAATATTTTGGGATTACTACAAGTTTTGGTTAATTCTGCATCAACCATTGAATATCATATATATATATATAGATAGATATAACTCTCTTTACTTACAACATACGCTTTGTTAAGGGTTTTAATAATTTTGAGTATTTAGACTTATTTTTAATATATATATATATATATATATATATATATATATATATATATATAACTCTTTTTTACTTACAACATACGTTTCAATAATTATGAGTATAGACTTATTTTTAAGATGGAGGTATCTCAGTTTCAGTTCAGGAGTGTAATTGGTTTTGAATCTTGATGTATTTTAATATTTAATAAATTTATATTAATTAAAAGATTAATTTAAGTTTATAATTTATATTAATTAAAAGGTAAATTTAAGTTTATTTGGATGTGTATTGTTGAATTTTCTGTTAATTAATTTATTTTTTTAATTATTTATGATTTATTAATATATAAATAAAATTTGTCCCCCGAGGTGTAGGATAGTTGGTGAAGGAGTGTGTTGTTAAGCTACTGATGTTAAAGTCATCGAAACACAAATTAACAAACAAAAAATATATATATATATATAAATAAAATTTAATGATAATATTTTTAATAATTGTTTTTTAACCTATAATTAAGATTTAATATGAGTTAATATTAGTTTATTAATATATGATCAAAATTTAATAAGAAATAATATTAGTTTAATAATATATATTAAAATTTAATAAAGATTAATTTTAAATTATTTTTTATTTATTAATATATAAATAAAATTTAACAATAATATTTTTAATAATTGTTTTTTAACATATAATTAAGATTTAATATAAGTTAATACTAGTATTATAATTAAGATCAATATTTAATAGTAAATAATACTAGTTTAATAATATATATTAAAATTTAATAAAGGTTTATTTTAGGTTAATTGAGATTTTTCATGTCAAAAATATGTTTAAGTAATTTAAAATTTATAGATGTATAAGTAAACTTTATTTATTTGAACTTTAATTATTTTAAAAAATGTTAAAAGACATATTTATCACTATATTAAAATTTATGATAAATAATATTTAATTGTTAATTATCCTTTATAATTTAAAAATGTTAAAAAGATTAAAAATGAAGCTTTCCTTTATTTTGTAATAATCCATTAAAATATATATTAAATAATTAAATAAATCTTAATAATTTAATTAATGACATGCTAATTATATGTGACATTTACATATTATTTGTCATTGATTTTAAAAATAGTAACTTATAAATTTATATTTTAACTTAATATATAATATGTTAGGTTTATATTATTAAATTTACATGATATTGTTTATGTTAATGAAAATTCATATTTTAAATGGAATTAAGAATGCCTTAGGTAAAAAACGAAACACCATGTAAAAATGATAGATTTCAAAATGATAATTTACAAATTTATATTTTAATCATATATAATATGTTCTATTATTAAAATTATATCATATTGTTAATTGATAATCTGTATTTTAAATGGAATTAAGAATGTTTTTTATTTATAGAAAAAAAAACACCATGAAGAAAGAGGAGGACATATTAAATGATGAATGGAAGAGGATGTTAAGAATTGATCTATCACACCTTAAGAAATGTAAGAGATTATTTAAATTTCTTTAAAATCTTATTTCTATGTTTATAAAACATTGAGAGAAGCATTCCAGGATCACCAAAGTTTCGTTGACTTGAGATGTTAGCAAGGCCAATATTATGACGGATATTTTGGAATTGTGATCTAATTTGGGGGTATACTCAGGGTATACTCAGGGAGCTCTAAGAGAAAGTGATTTTAATTTTCAACCCACTTAGTGTCATGAAGTTGATAGATTCTTGCATCCCACGATGTTTTGGGCCTTGTCCAACATTGAGTTTATCTATGTATTAGGGTTGACCATCTCCTTGTAGTATCTTAACTTCATTTTATCTTCCAATTCTTTACTGCACCATTGATTCTCTTTAAATTTAGATGCAATAATGTTTTTAATATTATTGATATTCTGCAAAATAACATCTTTGTAATGGCCCCGCCGTTGTGACAACAAGCGACAAACAACAAGTAATTTTTTTTTTGAAAGCGATAAGGATATACATCAAATTAATAACAACATCATTGACACGCCATCCAAATAAATTAATGAACAATATTAACACAAAATCAACATTCACAACATAACGTCGACACATTATTGCCATGAATAACGATATACACATCGATGCCTTAACACAATAAATAGCGGCCCATAATCAGTGCATTTATACAATTAAATGATGGCGCATAAAATTTATGAATCACAAATGAATAATGACACACAATAACACATCTCCCTACTCATCATTGAAATAATTAACAACGCTATCAACGCGTCAACGAAGGATGGCGACATATAAACATAAATAACATAGCAGATTAGCATATCAAGGAAGCTTGAAGAAAATTTCAACAACTTTCAATAAGATAAAGAATATAAATGACTACCTGCCCATCCTACTCTGTAATGGTTAGGACCTCCAGGAAACATAAGCAATGCTCAAGCCCAGGTTCCCATCGATTTTAACCATTTAAGGTCTCAGGGCTGGTGACTGTTATGAGGAACAAGGAGGTATCTACATCCCACTAATCCAACCAAGTCCCAACTATCTATGCAAAATCAACAACAACAACGATTCATCAATCCATCAATCCTAATCCAAAATTAAACATGACGCACAATTAATCATTCACATAACTCATCATACATCATATTAAATCCAAGGCCCAATAGAAATTATCAGATATTATCATGGCACAAATCCCAATCACATAAAATCAATCGTTCTTCACATCCATTAAGGTGCAAGAGAAATTATCAATTTTATTCACTACACGGGGAATTTTAATCACATGAATTCGATCATTCATCACATAAATTTTCATTTCGCACAAGAAGTCTGATGTCTACAAGTCATTCATTACATTATCATTCAGTGTGCACAAGGAGTCTGAATCCTCTACTAATCATACATCATATTATTGATTTTCGCACCAAAATTCTAAGCAATCAATCCATCCTTTACACATCAAGACGCCTGAGATATTGACTTATATGACAAGGCACAATAGAATATAATTAAAATCAATCATACCTCAACAATAATTAAAAGGCACAATGATGACCAATTCTAAATCATAATGATGACCAATTCTAAATCATTCGACAACATCAAATATCAAAGGCCTAACAATAATCTAGTTGTAAACTATCATGCCTAACAATCATTCATTACCTTGAATTTTCAATGCACACAAGAAGAGTAAAATCTAAACATTATACAATACATTATTCAATGGTAGTAAACTAAAAGCATCTATGAACACATCATCATTTGATTCCAAATTAAACACCATTCAGATAAATAAACTAAAATAAAATAAGACCCTATCATCAACCATTAAAACATCAAAAGCAACTTGGTCTCAAGTATCTAACAATCCATATAGCTCATGGCCCCTCAAATTAAGGTAATTAAGTAATTAATTTCCTAACCGTAACTAAATTAAATTAAATTAAAATAAATTTTCCCAACTAACAACCTGCAACCTGGAGCAAGGAATATGCATCGGATCGCGAAGGGAAGCGCACGGTTAGCAGGCCCGAAGTCTGTCAAGAGAGAATGAGCTATCAAGGGAAGGATCTGACTATCAAAAGGGAGTCCACTAAAATTTTGAAAATATTGGATACACTAGGGAGAAAAGCTGACTGGGGACAATCAGACGCTGAGGTACCCAAGTCAACGTTGTCATTCATGAGAGAATGTGTGGGAAATTAATTTGTTGGTCAGTCTGCAAGGTGGTGCGGGCATTAAGGAGTTGGTGGCAAGCATTGAAGGTAGAGCGAGACGGCTAATGAGAAGGGCGCTCAAGGCCACCCAACTCGCTGTCAGGACAAGGTTAAAGAGGGGGCGAAATTACTGGCCCGAGATATGTCAATGCGAACAGGGAGAGGAAGGGTTTAGGAAAACGTACATGTGGACCATCCCAAGGTCCTTACCTTGCAGAGGCATGGGGACGAGTTCTATTCTTATAGGAATTTAACGCTTGCAAACACCCAACATTAAACAAATTTCATGGTCGTTCATACAACAACTACCCATCGTCGTCCAATCCCAACAATCCATCTTAGTGCAATGCCACTCCACACATTTTATCTCCTCACCCAACCCTACCTGTTGATGGAAAAAGAAGAAGAAGCTCCCTCTGATGCTCAAATCTATAAAACAACTAACTGTATTGTTTGTATATTAACTGTTTGCAGTTGTCATTTCCTTCTCACACCATACATACGATCCCACTGCCACAGATCATTTTATTCAACTACAATACCTGATATTATCAAGTAGTATTTGAATTAAAGATCATGTTACTGAAATTAGTTTTTGCAGAGTTATCCATCGATGATCTTAGTGACCATCGACAAAACATGTTGCGTGTGAATACGCGTGCTACTGATACATAGGAGATATATAGTCGCAAAATATATTCCAAAATGCCACAAGGTTACAATGTATATAAATGCAGAGTGGTACTCGAAATGCATTCTCCTAGCGATTCATCAGGTGAACTACTAAGAAATTTCGGTATACCTGCAAGGCACCACCGGAGAGTGTCCCATTCAGATGGCCCGAGGTTAGTAAATCAGTGCAGGCGTGCATAGGGAAGAGTAGGGTAATTCGTGACTTTATCGAACGAATTCAAAGACTCGTGGTCCTGATTAATGAGCAAATCTAGCGCAACGCGACAGATAGGAGCATCATCAACTTGTCAAGTGGAAGCCACACAATCCTGCGCAATTTTGGTTGGAAAAAAAATTCAGGCAGTTGCAAAAATGAATTGGATCCGCTTCAAGGTGCATGTCCGTTTCAGGGAAGTGGATGGGTATGAGATCGGTATGGGTGGGTCTTGGAATCGTAGTCTGCCCTCCCCACCTCACTCACCTACTGTGGGTTTTGGCTCCGAGCTTGCTAAGACACAAGACTTCACAGATTCAAGTGGATACATTGATGTTGGTTTTGAAGGATAATATGCAGTGAGAGGTATTAAGGGTGATTTTAACCCCAAACTCAAATGTGGATTCTCCCCGGGGTAGCAAAGGAATGGCTCAACTCAAGGAAACCATTTATCAAGTCACAGAGAATCAACCTAGAGTGTAGAGGAGGAAAATGAGCTAGGTCCTTAAGGGAAATATGCAGAGAACAAAATAACAATGATGGGCCAGGAATTACACAAGGTTAATGCCATGACAGATGTGGAACCGTTTAAGCCGAGAAGGACAACGACAAGAGATCGAATCCCCAAATTCAGAGAATAAGTAAACTAAATAACATTATAGTCTTGCACCACGTGCATCGATTCCAATTTGATTTTAAAATAAAAGTAATGAACTACGGCCTTTAATTCAAATCACATCACACATGGGATTCCAAAAGAAAAGGGGCAATAAAAATTTTATTTTCAGGATCACACTTAGCACATTCGACCATCATAAACATTTAATTCCACTTTCAACTTAACAAGACAAGAATTTTCAAAATTCTAAATATCAATTGAGTTTGTTACAAAATAAAATATAAGTATCGGGACTGATGAAGAAGATCTTGCAGATGTCCCTTGGTGCTTGTGCTCCTTCCTTGCTTTCACTTGCTAACCGCTGAGACTTCACCAATACCTCCCAACCAACGCTAGGGGTACTCTTCTCCCCCCTAAGACCCCGGAGCCACAAAGGAGCCATGCACACAAACCAAAGAAAAAATAGCTCGCAGCTTGCTTCGCAAGGTCGAGCTACTACTCTCTATCTGAGTTGGGTGTCCTGACTCTCACAAGAAAAATCAGTCAATAAAAATATGACAACATTACCTTACGCATACCGGTCATCCTCCATACCCCTTCTCTGCCATTTATTTTATAGAGTTCCTCTTAGTGACAATTACATTTTCACATTAAATTCGTTTTATTAAAAATTAATTAGGAAAAATTCTCCCCCATACACTTGTCACCCGATCCCTTAGTTGCACCAAAATTTCATTTAATTAATTGAATTAATTTGCCAATTTCCCTCACGCACCTAAAAGCGTTCCTAAAAATGCTCCTAGATGTCCCTTTATTCCCTCACATTCCCTTAATGACTGACACCTTTCTTAAATCTTAGTTGAGTTCTAATTTGGAAAGTTCTCTATACTAGATTCCCTTCTATGTTCCACATTCCTTTTTTATTTAAGTTTCTCGTTTTGGTGTAAGTTCTAAATTAGAAAGTTTTGCACATAGCCAACAATTAAAGTTTTGATAAATTATTTTTTCTTTAATTTTTAAATTTTATTTTTCTTCATCGCCCCCTTTATTAATTGATTAATTAGTTTTAGTCCTTATACCCCAATTAGACCTATGCTCTAATTTTAGCTAGGCTTAGAAAAATAGTTTTTGAGGGAAATTTTGTAATTATTAAACTTTACTCATGCAACATTTATTTTAAGGCTGACCAAGTCAAAATGAGATATTTTTTTCTAGGTGCCTAGGTTCATTGACTCACCATTGTTAAAAACCTCGATGTCCCCTTCAATACACACTACATGCTCCAAGGGTGTCACTCACCTTCATTCATTTTCATTTATGCGACGTTCCCTTCAAGACACACTATGTGTTGTAAGGGTGCCACTCGCCTTTTGACTAATTTTGGTTGACGTCAATCCCTTGAAGTCAATACTTCGTCAAATGACCTTGTGAGAGACTAAGGGCCTCTGAGGAATAATGACCCTGCCTTATTGCGCGCCCCTTAGAATCTTTGTGAGCGAATGTCTCACTCTTCCCTCACAACATCGTGTATCTCTCGAACTAGGTAATCGTTAACCTACAGTTCAAGCCATGACGAGAGTGCTAGTAGGCTATGACAGGGATGCTGCCACACCTCTCCCCCAATATCTCTAGTTTTCATGCATCACCCCTTTACTCCAAATGTGAGTCTAATTAACAAGAAATCGTCAACCTGCATCCATCAACAAAACATGTAAGTGATCCATAAACAACATCATAATATACCCAATCATATGTCACATATGCAATACAAAAATACTCTAACCATCTACAGTCCACTCTCTGACTCAATTCAGAGTCCAAGGAGGTCCATCAATGCCATTGACATCCTCAATCTGTCAAGATTCCTCCAGACTCAGGAGAAACCAATCAATAGAACCTCCCTATACATAAATAACATAACATAACATCATAATCCATAATCTCATCATCAGAATCCATAAGCAAAGCATACAATCATATAATGAACTGGATCACTTGCACGCAAGTGTCCTCAAGGAATAAGTCACATCAGGTGCGTGCAAGAAAGGGATGTTGCATACACCACCTCTTGTTTCAAAATTTGTCCCGAAGTTTCACAGTACAAGTGCATAAATATAAAGGATATGACAATATCTAAATGTCTAGCTATTAATCCAAAAATGGAAGTTGTTGACGCATATCATATGCGTCCTCCCAGGTAGCCGAGTGAGGACTATAATTTTCCCACTGGACCTTGACCTAATCGATTGTTCGACACCATAGATGTCGAATGTGATGGTCCAGAATGCAGATTAGCTCCACAATGAGTGCACCCTCGTCCAACACTCGCAAAGAAATCAAGTCAATCACATGCGTAGGATCAATGACATGATGTCGCAATAGATACAAGAAAAACATCATGCAACACCTCAAAGAATGAGGCGTGGCTATCTGATATGACTACTTCATAATTATGGTCGACGCGATGCGCATCGACAAACCCTTCTGTCGATCCTGTGCTTCTTCCATTCCTTTTTAGTATTGTTTGCATTTGTTCTTCCAATTCTTGGATCGCTTCTGGTCCTACCAGGATCCCATCCTTGAGTCGATCCCAACTCAAATGTGTCTGACATGGTCACCAATAAAGAAACTCAAAAGGCGCCATCTTAATGGTGCTTTGAGGCTGTTTGTTGTATGTCAACTCTACTAGTGGCAAGAACTCTTCCCAATGCTTATGTTGGTCCATTACGTACATACATAAAATATCTTTCAAGACTTGGTTTGTTCATTCTGTCTTCCTGTCTATCTCCGGGTGATATGTGGTACTAAAGTTAAGTTGGGTTCCCAAGGCCTCCTAGAAACTAGTCCCAATCATCCTGTAAACATCGTTCCTCAATCAGATATAATCCTCTTAGGCACACCATGGAATCTCACTATCTCGCTGATAAAAAACCTACCAATGTCTAGCGCTTGATATGTCATACGCATCGGGATAAAATGTGCACTCTTCTCAAAGTATCAACTACCATGAAAATCGAGTCATTCCTCCGTCCCGTCAACGAAAATCCCACAATGAAGTCCATCAAAATGACCTCCTATTTCAATTCCAGAATAGTGTGTGGCTGTAGTAATCCGATCGAATGTCTATGTTCAACCTTCACTTGCTAACATTCTAGACATCCTGCCACGTAGTTGACTAGGTCTGCCTTGATTTCCTTCCAAAATAATAAGGGTTTAAGCTCTGCCCTTATATTCATGACTCCAGGATGAGCCATGTACACTTCTCTATGGGCTTCATTTAAGATCAAACTTCTCAATTCTCCGTTGGGTGGTACGTAATTCCGGTTATTGTATCCCACTAATCTGTTTTGGTCCACCGTAAATCCCTCAAATTTTGGTACCAACATGGTGTCTTGCCCGAAAAAATGCCTCACCCTCTTTATAACAGTCAGCGTCGCGCTGTAGTTAGAATATTTTCACGTAGATTCGCTTGAAGAGGTATCACTGAAAATATGCACGGTCTCTGAATCAACACGTCTGCCACTCTGTTCACTATTCCTTTTATGTAGGAAATCTTAAAATCGTACTCGATAAGCAGTTCTGACCAACGCCTTTGCCACGCGTTCAAGTCATTTTGCGTAAAAATGTGATGTAAACCACAGTGTTATGTTTTTAGTTCGAAATTCCATCTAATCAGGTAGTGTCCCCACATTCTCAGGGCATACACAATGGCTAATATCTTCAATTCATGCATCATGTAGTTCTCCTCATGCTTCCTTAACTTTCTCGAGATGTAAGAGATCACTCGACTATCTTGCATCAAGACTTCGCTTAAGACTTCCTTGGATGCATCTATGCATACTAAGAATTCCTCGTCCATGTCAGGGAATTTTATTGTCGGTGTTGTCGTCAATAGCTCCTTGAACTATTGAAATGCTTCCACGTATTTCTCGATCCATACAAACTTCTTATTCTTCTTCTGCAATTCCGTAATCGTATTTTCTATCTTCGAAAAACCCTCGACAAACCGTCGATAATATCTCGCTAACCCCTGAAGCTACATACTTCTAGTACATTTGTTGGCGCTTGCCATTCCATCATATCCTCTACCTTCATTGGATCCACAATGATACCTTCTCCAGAGATGATATGCCCTAAGTAATGAATCTTCGATTCATAAAAAGAGAATTTCGACAGTTTCCCAACAATTTTTTCTCTCATAGACACAGTCGTACAGAGCGCAAATGCTCTTCACATTCTTCCATCATCCGAGAATATATCAATATATTGTCAAGGAATACTAGACGATAGTCAAGCAGAGTCTCCATGACACATGCTTCTTCCATATGGAAATAACAAGAGCACCCTAAGGTGATACACTTGGACGTATAAGTCCTAGGTCCAACAACTTCTTCAATTGCTCTTTCAACTCCTGTAACTCAGGGGTCGATATCCGATAAGGCATTCTTGCTATCGATTTAGTTCTATATTTTAATTAGATGGTCAATTCCATCTTGGCTTCAGCCGACGCACCTGGTAATTCTTCTGGGAATCATGTCCACAACTCTCGTATTAATAGAAGGTTTTCTAATCCTTCCGCCATGTCCTTGACGTTCAATGCTAAGTATGCATATAACTTGCATCCTTGCACGTTCTCTCTTGTAGTTGTAGGGAAGAAATGAACCTCAGGGACACTCCCCGTTTTCTTCCTACAATTGCACTTCTTTGTCCCTCATGGTCAGTCCAACTCAACTGCTTCATATTACCGTTGAGTATCACATCATGTGATTCCCACCAGTCCAAAATGTTCATGTCGTCACAAGATATTAATATCGTGACGTATAGTTCAGACTTCATTACACTATTCACCAGGTTTAAGTGACAGTTCACACCTCTTCCTCCAACCATCCGGTTGGCACCTGAAGCCATTTCTACGAATCTAAACTCATCTGGTTCAATGCCCTTACCTAAATCCCTTCAGTGTGGTACTAGAAATAGAGCTCTTTGTAGCACCGGGATCTAACAAATACTAAACATTTGGTTGGAGAGGGTATATGATGCCTCAAGCACAGTGGACCATTGCTTAGCTTGGTGGTTATTCACCGTGGTAAATTCTCCCTCAGCTATGAGGCCTATTGGACTGCGTCACACGACGTCCAAGGAATTTAGATCCTCTCCTTTGCGTGAAAGTTGGATTTAAGGCCAAACACAATCTTTCTGACCTCTAGCTTTTCCATGTTCAGCTGTGGGGCATACCAGAGTAGCTCCATAAATCTGGTCTCATAATACGACACCATACGACCATCCTTTCGTAAGGTGCTGAACTCATCGAGCTGGCGCTCAATGAGTTCCTCTGACATTTACTTATCCCAGAACTGTTCCTTGAACCGTTACCATGTTTATCTAAGGTAGGAGCGTCTTTAACCACAGAAGAGTGCCTCCCTTTAGCTGAAGAACACCATACGGACCTTCGGGTTGGAGGTTGTAACCGCGAAGCACAAAGTACATCGCCTTGCTCTCCAGCCATGCCTCGGTGGCTGATCCGTCCATGGCGCTCGTGAACTTAGGAACTTAATATTCTAGAGTTTTTTGTAAATGCTACAAGTACTAGATGGGGGGCGCTTTAGAACCTCAAGGGTACGAGTGCCCTGGCCTCATCTCAGTACAGATGGTTAGTCAAGGCCTCTGGCATTCCCTGGAAGGACCTTGTCGGACCATCAACATCACTCTCAGTAGTCAACCCTTGTCTATGGACTTTTTATTCTCCTTGGGGTTTATACCACCTTGGTGTGGACGCTCCTGGAGGCATCATGCCTCTACCCTCATCACCAAGTCGTCTACCTCCTTGGCGTCCTCCAACCAAGGTTACTGGTACGAACAAGTTTAAAATTTTAATCAGTGAAAAGTTATTAATCAATGGTTTAATACAGTGGAAGACGTGACTATCCACAGTTGCAGGGTTGAACCCGCTCTGATACCATATGTAACAACCCCACCGTTGTGATAAGAAGTGACAAAAAACAGGTAATTGTTTTTTTTGAAAACAAAAGGGATATACATAAAATTAATAACAACATCATTGACACGTCATCCAAATATATTAATGAAACAATATTAACACAAAATCAACATTTGAGACATAAAGATGACACATTATTGCCATGAATAATGATATACACATTGATGCCTTAACACAATAAATATCAGCCCATAATCAGTGCATTTATACAATTAAATGATGGCACATAAACTTTATGAATCACAAATGAATAATGACACACAATAACAAATCTCCCTACTTATCATTGAAATAATTAACAACACCATCAATGCATCAACGAAGGATGGAGACATATAAACAACAACTTTCCACCAGATAAAGAATATGAATGACTATCTGCCCATCCTACCCTATAATGGTTAGGACCTCCAATACACATAAGCAATTCTCAAGCCCAGGTTCCCATCGATTTTAACCATTTAAGGTCGCAAGGCTGGCGACTGTTCTGAGGAACAAGGAGGTGTCTACATCCCACTAATTCAACCAATTCTGAGCTCTCTAAGAAAAATAAACAACAACAACGATACACAATTTCATCAATCCATCAATCCTAATCCAAAATTAAACATGGTGCACAAGTAATCATTCACATAACTCATAATACATCATATTAAATCAAAGGCGCAAGAGAAATTATCAGATATTATCATGGCGTAAATCCCAATCACATAAAAGCCATCGTTCATTACATTGATTAAGGCGCAAGATAAATTATCAATTTTATTCACTGTGCGAGGAATTTTAATCACATGAATTAAATCATTCATCACAAAAATTTTCATTTCGTGCAAGAAGTCTGATGTCTACAAGTCATTCATTACATTATCATTCAGTGCGCACAAGGAGTCTGAATCCTCTACTAGTCATACACCATATTATTGATTTGCGCACAAGCATTCTAAGCAATCAATCCATCCTTTACACATCAAGACGCCTGAGATATTGACTTATATCGCAAGGCACAATAGAATATAATTGATGCAGCACCGCACCACCAAACGCGTTCGCTACTACCAGGACCTTCTTCTTCACGGGCCCGAAGAGCCAAAATACTCTTCTTATCCCTTTTTGGGGCCTCTTCTATACCCACAGAACCTTCTCCCTGCGATCTCCCCTTTGTCTTATCGGGAAATCGGCCTATATAATGTCGCGTTTCACTGGCACCACAAATCTCCGAACCTTGATTCGTGATATGGTGCCACCTGTACTCCACCAGCACATGTGGTCCCACACTGCCACTTCACTGTCGGGATATCATGAATCGTGAATCCGACATGCGAGCGTTCTCTGTCGTCGAGAACCCCGATTCTCCGATCCCCGACTCCTCGGGATCTCGCGCCATGTGTCCTTACTCTGATCAACGACTCTGATCTCTTCGGGGAATCGCTAATCACGATTTCAATGTGCACAAGACTCTTGTCTTCGTAAAACCCCATTCTCCGATGAGCTAAGTCTCGATGCCTTTCGGGCTCCTTCTCTGCTCGTTCAGGCTTTAAACCCTGCGCAACTTTCCCATGATCTAACGGCCTACGGGATTTCGTTGTTTCCTTCAGTGAATCCTAACCGTTGGTTCCTCCTCTTGAGGATTTCCTAGGATGGCTAAGAATCCCTGCCAAGACTTGCTCTCCCAGCCTGCGTCTCACAAACTCTGTTTGACCCTTATCGAATAAAACTCTTGGGTTCCCCTTTACAATATCAAAAAGAGCTAAACCTCATGAGCTCTTCCACTCTGACTCCTTCAGAGGGATCTGCGCACACTACTGGTGCTCGGCATTCAACAACTTCTCAAGCGTTGAATCCTTCTACCTCTGCGCGCCTTCTGCAGCAACAGTCTTCAATGCCCTTGCTCAGAATCACAACTCTGAGTTTTTGTCCAGTCTGCGCACTCCTTGCATGGCTCCGGTGCCAACTCTGTACTTATGAGAACTTAGAACGAAAGTCACCTCTATCTGAACCCTACAGTCACGCACTCCTTGCGGACAAATTTCATTGCACTCCTTGCAGGAATCTCTTGGCTCAGAATAGAGAAACAATTGAAACTAACTCATTCTCACAGACTTCAATTCAACCATGAAATCACATGCACAGCATATAAAAGAAAATGTATAACAAGAAGAAAACATTCATGAGGACATAAAAAACATACACAGAGAAACAACACCAGCCATAAAATTGAATCAAAGACTCTCTTCTATTAATTCAAATCTGTACATTGGGGTTTTCCACAGTTTTCTCTGCTTGCTCTTATCTTTTCCCTAAATGCTTGGTTGCTGAAATTCTGAATAATATTACAATGTACAAAGGAGGGTGTCTATATTCCGTTTTCCCTCTCGGATTCTAAACTATCAAATCTAGAATTTAATATCTATCTACTAGCATTAAATCTATTAAATGCCTTCCTATCTATTAAGGATGAGATCTTAAAGGCTCAAGGTCCATTACAATACAAGTGGGCCGTCTCTTAAATGATTCATTTAAGATTACACAACATTCCCAAAGTATTTTCAAAATGTGTGCTGGCTTACCCAGCTGTCTTCTGCTCGATGTGCTGGCTCGCTTGATGCGTTGTCGATGCTCCTACATCATACTCCTCGGCTTGAAAAATTTCATGAGCTCCTGTCCATGAGCTCCTGCATGGTCTGTCCATGCTTTTGAATT
The DNA here is from genome assembly GCA_009831015.1 of Picea engelmannii. Lineage (NCBI taxonomy): Eukaryota > Viridiplantae > Streptophyta > Pinopsida > Pinales > Pinaceae > Picea > Picea engelmannii. The sequence goes on from ML780011.1 coordinate 551,403, forward strand.
TTTTCTTCTGTCTCCCAGCTAGCATCCTCTACTGGGTGATTTCTCCATTTGACCAGGTACTCAAAATACTTCTTTCACCTGGTATTTTTGCCCACTCGCTTGTCTAGTATGCTCTCCATCTGTGGTTTCTCTGCAATCGACATCTGCTTCTGCCACTGGACTTCTGGCTGCCCCTCAGTTCCAGTCTCTTCTTCTCCTGCCTTGTATGGGTATAAGTCTGAAACATTGAATATCGGAGATATCTCGATGCCATCCGACAACTCAATCTCGTATGCATTCTCTCCAAATTTCTTTAGGACTCTACATGGCCCAATTTTCTTCATTTTCAGTTTATTGTACGTTCCTCTTGGGAACCTTTCCTTCCTCAAGTGTGCTAGAACCAGATCACCAACCTCGAACTAAAGTTGTCTCTTCTGTTGATCCACCCTACGCTTATACTCCTGATTGGAATCTTGCAGTCGCTGCTTCACCTTACTGTGAAGTTCCTTCATCGCTTCAGCGAATTCTTCTACGCTCGCACTGCTAGTCGCAGTCTGTTCTGACTCCCTGAGTTCAGAAACTCCCCTCGGTTGTGTCCCATACAAAATCTGAAATGGACTTCTGCCTGTACTCCAATTCACAGAATCATTGTATGCAAACTCTGCCCGTGGCAATACATTTTCCCAGCTGCTATGGTGCTCCATCACCAAGCTTCTCAGCAAGTCTCCCAGAATCCTATTGACCACCTCTGTATATCCGTCTATCTGTGGATGGTAAGCTAAACTAAATGCCAAGTTAGTCCCTAGCTTCTTCCATAGCGTCCTCCAAAAATGACCTATGAATTTTGTATCCCTGTCCGAGACTATACTTCTCGGCAATCCATGAAGTCTAACGATCTCTTTAAAAAACAAATTCGCGATGTGTGTCGCATCGCTAGTTTTCTGGCATGGAATAAAATGTGCCATATTTGAAAACCTGTCTACCACCACAAATATGGAATCAACACTTCTCTGCGTTCTCGGAAAACCTAATACAAAATCCATGCTGATCGCTTCCCATGGCCTCTCTGTTATGGGCAATGGCTGATAAAAACCTGCATTCTGTTTTCTCCCTTTTGAATGCTGACAAATTCGACACCTGTCAACAAACCTCTTGACATCTTCTCACATGCCTGGCCAAAAGTATGTTTTGTTCAGCTTTGCGGAGGTCTTGTCTTGGCCGAAATGTCCTTCCAAGCCTCCACTATGTTTCTCCTTTAGCAAATTCTCCCTCATGGAGCAAATTGGAATGCACAGTTGATTGCCTCTGAACAACAATCCCTCCTGGATCATGTAATCTATCCATGGGCTTCGATCCCTGAGAACTGGATTCTCAGCGGCTTCATATGCTTCTCCGAAGTCTGCATCTCCAGCATACATGTCTTTGAGATTTCCAAAACCCAACGTTTTGACTCGGAACTCCTGCAACAACAAGCATTTCCTGCTCAAAGCATCAACCACTTTGTTAGCAGTACCTGAAATGTGCTTAATCACAAATGTGAAATTCTGCATGTATTCCACCCATTTTGCATGTTTCTGGTTCAACTTCTCCTATTGACTCACAAACTGCAATGCATGATTATCATTGTACAATACAAATTCTTTTGGGATCAAGTAATGCCTCCACTTCTTCAATGCTTGTATGATGGCATAAAATTCCTTATCATACATGGAGTATTTCAGCTTTGCTTCATCCAACTTCTCACTGAAATATGCAACTGGTCTGTCATCCTGACTCAAGACCGCTCCTATGGCATATCCACTTGCATCACATTTCACTTGAAATGTCTTCTTGAAGTCCGGCAACACCAGAATCGGTTGCTCTGTAATCTTCCGCTTCAACAGATTGAAGCTCTTCTCATCCTCTGCTGTCCAATGAAAAGTTTTATGTCGCTTCTTCACTGTTTCCATCATTGTTACGCTAATTCCACTGAAATTCCTTATCATACGTGGAGTATTTCAGCTTTGCTTCATTCAGCTTCTCACTGAAATATGCAACTGGTCTGTCATCCTGACTCAAGACCGCTCCTATGGCATATCCGCTTGCATCACATTTCACTTGAAATGTCTTCTTGAAGTCCGGCAACACCAGAATCAGTTTCTCTGTAATCTTCCGCTTCAACAGATTGAAGCTCTTCTCAGCCTCTGTTGTCCAATGAAAAGTTTTATGTCACTTCTTCACTGTGTCCATCATTGTTGCGCTAATTCCACTGAAATTCCTGATGAAATTCCGGTAGAAACTAGCCAAACCATGGAAAATTCTCACCTTGAAAACATTTCTGGGGGATGGCCAATTCTTAATCACTTCCACTTTACTCGGATCCATCTTCAATTCATTTTCCGAAATAAAAAAAACCAAGTAAATGAGCTCTGTCTGCATAAATGAAGATTTCTTCATATTAATCAACAGCTTCTCCTGCTGTAGCTTTCTCATCACAATGGCCAAATGTTTCAAATGTTCAGTCTTCGTCTTACTGAAGATCAATATATCATCCAGATATACGACAACAAACTTTTCGATGAATTCCTTTAGGACTTCATTCATCAGCCTCATGAATGTGCTCGACGCGTTTGTCAAGCCA
>ML780011.1:554051-568894 GCA_009831015.1 Picea engelmannii
GCCAAATGTTTCAAATGTTCAGTCTTCGTCTTACTGAAGATCAATATATCATCCAGATATACGACAACAAACTTTTCGATGAATTCCTTTAGGACTTCATTCATCAGCCTCATGAATGTGCTCGACGCGTTTGTCAAGCCAAACGGCATGACCAGCCATTCGTACAAACCTTCGTTTGTCTTGAATGTTGTCTTCCATTCATCACCTTCCCTCATGCAAATCTGATGATACCCTCTCTTCAGATCAATCTTCGAAAAATAATTTGCCCCACTCAGGCAATCCATCAGATCATCCATCCTTGGCAGTGGAAATCTGTACCTGATGGTGATTTTGTTGATCGCTCTGGAGTCTGTACACATTCTCCAGCCTCCATCCTTATTCGGACTTAGTACTGTCGGAACAACACATGGACTTAGGCTTTCTCTGACCAGTACTTTATCCATCAACTCCTGGACCTGCTTCTTGACCTCCTCATTTTCATGTGGTGTCAATCTGTACGCAGCCTTATTCGGAAAACTAGCTCCTAGTATGAGGTCGATGTGATGGCTCACACTTCTCATCAGTGGCAATGAATGAGGTAATTTGTCCACGATGATATCAACGAACCCTTCGAGTAGTTCCTGAATCTCATCTGGCAAGTCATCCACTCTTGTGCTTGTCAGAACAATTCTCGGCTTCGTGACAACAAAGAATTGTGGATCTTCTTTCTTCTCCATCTCTGTGAGAAGTTCCTTCCCACTCATGAGAAGTATTGTGTTGCTCACTTCTGGCTTTATTTCCTTACCCTTTATCGGAAGCAACGTATGGGTTCTCCCATCCTTCTCTAAAGTGTATGTGTTCATTCTCCCATCATGAACTACACTTCTGTCATATTGCCATGGTCTACCCAGCAATACATGACATACATCCATGGGAATAACATCACATAAGACCTTATCCTTATATTCACCCATATTGAATTCAACTAAACACTGTTTAGTGACACTCACCTGATGTCCCTTCTGTAGCCATGATACTTTGTATGGACTCGGGTGATCAGTCGTTTCCAACTCCATCTTTTCCACCATCTCGGTCGAAACGAGATAATCGGTGCTACTGCTGTCCACAATAACCTTGCATTTCCAGCCCTTGGTCTTGCACGTTGTTTTGAACAGTCTGGTCCTCTGAGCTGAACTCTCCACCTCCTTCTCAGGTGTTAAGAGAACTTTGTGCACCGTTAGTGACCTCCCACTTTCGGTGTCTTCATTTTCAACATCACGCCTCTACGCTTCTACGACGTGAGCTTCTCCGATGTCCTTTTTCTTCTCTGGACACTCAAATGACTTATGCCCATTCTTCCCACATGTAAAACATGTGATAACTCCACCTCTTCCTCTACCTCGACCTCTAGTATGAGGAAGAGTGTTTGCATCAGCATAATCTCCCCGCTGATCATTTTGTTGTCCTCTCGGCTCAACATATGGTTGCCTCTGTGAGGTTCCACCTCTTTCAACCTTACCCTGAGGTTTCTTCCATTCCTCCTTGGGCTTCTGGTATTTCTCCTGGACAACTGCCTTGCCTCTGGGCTGACTTCTGCCTCGCCCTCACTGACCTTACTTACGGCTCAGCTTCTCCTCGGCTTTCAGAGCCATTTGGTAAGCATCCTATACAGTTCGGATGGTTTCCATACTTAATTCATCCTGAATGTCATATCTCAGACCATTCAGATATCTAGCCACATTCTCATCATCGCTCTCCCGATGACCTGCTCTGATATTGAGCTTGTAAAACTCTTCGGTGTACTCCTTCACCGTCATCAACTTCTGTCTCAGGTTCTGCATTCTTCTGAACAGTGTGATCTAATAGTCCCTTGGGATGAATTTCGCTTTCATCTTCGCGATCATCCGATCCCAGCTTTCGATCTTTTGCTTGCCTTTGGAACGTCTATCTGCCTGTAGCTCGTCCCACCATAATGCTGCATGTCCCTTCAACTTCGTGACAACATGCCTTACCTTTTTATGCTCTTCAATATCCTCATAATCGAAGTAGGTATCAAGAGCACTGATCCAGTCTAACATCTCTTTTGCATCCAGACTTCCTTCGTAGACTGGAATGTCCATTTTTGTATTTGAACTCATCCTGGAAATGGATTTGATCAACCACTCGGTTGACGCATCTTCTGCTGTGAACTCTTCTTCATGTCCAGCTTCCTCTTCAACCTTGGAATCACTAATATCCCCTGCACCAACTCCGCATCTCTGAGTTGCTTCCATATCTTCCATTCTGGCACGAAGATTTCGTATTTCCCTCTACATCTCTACATTTTGTCCTTGGCTACTTATTTCTTTGGACATTTCTCTTTCCCTGGACAATTCCCTTTCCTCTTCTGGATTGGGTGATTATCTACCTCTTCTCGGTGGCAAGGTGAAATTTTCTCTTCTCCTCTGTTACAGAAAACAGAGAGATTTTCTTGCTCTAAAACCACTCTGACGCAGCACCGCACCACTAAGCACCTCCGCTACTACCAAGACCTTCTTCTTCATGGGCCTAAAGAGCCAAAATACTCTTCTTATCCCTTTTTGGGACCTCCTCTATACCCACAGAACCTTCTCCCTGCGATATCCCCTTTGTCTTATCGGGAAATCGGCCTATATGATGTCGCGTTTCACTAGCACCACGAATCTCCAAACCCCAATTCGCGACATGGCGCCACCTGTACTCCACCAGCACCTGTGGTCCCACACTACCACTTCACCGTCAGGATATCGCGAATCGCGAATCCGACATGCGAGCGTTCTCTGTCGTCGAGAACCCTGATTCTCCGATCCCCGACTCCTTAGGATCTCGTGCCACATGTCCTTACTTTGATCAACGACTCCGATCTCTTCGGGGAATCCCTAACTGCGATTTCAATGTGCGCAAGACTCTTGTCTTCGTAAAACCCCATTCTCCGATGAGCCAAGTCTCGATGCCTTCCAGCCTCCTTCTCTGCTCGTTCAGGCTTTAAAACTTGCACAACTTTCGCATGATCTAATGGCCTACAGGATTTCGTTGTTTCCTTCGGCGAATCCTAACTGTTGGTTACTCCTCTTGAGGATTTCTTGGGATGGCTAAGAATCCCTGCCAAGACTTGCTCTCCCAGCCTGCGTCTTGCAAACTCTGTTTGACCCTTATCGAATAAAACTCTTGGGTTCCCCTTTACGATATCAAAAAGAGATAAACCTCCTGAGCTCTTCCACTCTGACTCCTTCAGAGGGATCTGTGCACACTACTGGTGCTCGACATTCAACAACTTCTCAAGCGTTGAATCCTTCTACCTCTGCGCGCCTTCTGCAACAACAGTCTTCAATGCCCTTGCTCAGAATCGCAACTTTGAGTTTTCGTCCAGTCTGCGCACCCCTTGCACGGCTCCGGTGCCAACTCTGTACTTCTGAGAAATTAGAATGAAAGTCACCTCTATCTGAACCCTGCAGTCACGCACTCCTCGCGGACAAATTTCAATGCACTCCTTGCAAGAATCTCTTGGCTCAGAATAGAGAAACACTTGAAACTAACTCCTTGTTCTCACAGACTTCAATTCAACCATGAAATCACATGCACATCATATAAAAGAAAGTGTATAACAAGAATCAAACATTCATGAGCACATAAACAACATACACAGAGAAACAACACCAGCGATAAAATTGAATCAAAGACTCTCTTCTATTAATTCAAATCTGTACATGGGGGTTTTCCACAGTTTTCTCTGCTTGCTCTTATCTTTTCCCTAAATGCTTGGTTGCTGAAATTCTGAATAATATTACAATGTACAAAGGAGGGTGTCTATATTCCGTTTTCCCTCTCGGATTCTAAACTATCAAATCTAAAATTTAATATCTATCTACCAACATTAAATCTATTAAATGCCTTCCTATCTATTAAGGACGAGAGATTAAAGGCTCAAGGTCCATTACAATACAAGTGCGCCATATCTTAAATGATTCATTTAAGATTACACAACATTCCCAAAGTATTTTCAAAATGTGCGTTGGCTTACCTAGCTATCTTCTGCTTGATGTGTTGGCTCGCTTGATGCATTGTCGATGCTCCTGCATCAATAATTAAAATAAATCATACCTCAACAATAACTAAAAGGTGAAATGGTGACCAATTCTAACTCATTCGGCAACATCAAATATCAAAGGCATAACGATAATCTATTTGTCAACCATCATGCATAACAATCATTCATTACCTTGAATTTTCAATGCACACAAGAAGAGTAAAATATAAAAATTATACAATATGTTATTAAATGCTAGTAAACAAAAATCATCTATGACCACATCATCATTTGATTCCAACTTAAACACCATACAGATAAACAAACTAAATTAAAATAATACCCTATCATCAACCATTACGACATCAAAAGCAACTTGGTTACTCAAGTATATAACAATCCATATAGCTCATGACCCCTCAAATTAAGGTAATTAAGTAATTAATTCCCTAACGATAACTAATTAAATTAAATTAAATTAAATTTTCCCAACTAACAACCTGCAAGAGCAAGGAATATGCATCGGATTTCGAAGCAAAGGGCACGGTGAGCGGGCCCGAAGTCTGTCAAGAGAGAACGAACTATCAAGGGAAGGATCTGACTGTCAAAAAGGAGTCCACTAAAATTTTGAAAATAGTGGATACACTAGGGAGAAAAGATGAATGGGGACAATCAGATGTCGGGGTCCCCAAGTCAACGTTGTCATTCATGAGAGAATGCATGGGAAATTAATATTCTGCAAGGCGGTGAAGGTGTTAAGGAGTTGATGGCAGGCATTGAAGGCAGAGCGAGATGGCTAAGGAGAAGGGTGCTCAAGGCCACCCAAATCACTGTCAGGACAAGGTTAAAGCGAGGGTGAAAGTACTGGCCCGAGATCTATCAATGCGAACAGGGAGAGGAAAGGTTTAGGAAAATGTATAGGTGGACCCTCCCAAGGTCCTTACCCTGTAGAGGCGTGGGGACAAGTTATGTTCTTACAGGAAGAACGCTTGCAAACACCAAACATTAAACACATTTCATGGTCGTATATACAACAACTAGCCATCACCGTCGAATCCCAACAATCCATCTTAGTGTAATGCCACTCCACACATTTTATCTCCTCACCCAACCCTACATGTTCATGGAAAAAAAAGAAGAAACTCCCTCTGATGCTCAAATATATAAAACAATTGACCGTATTGTTTGTATATTCACTGTTTGTAGTTGTTGTTTCCTTCGCACACCATACATACTATCCCACTGACACAGATCGTTTTATTCAACTGCAATACTTGAGATTATCAAGCAATATTTCAATTAAAGATCATGTTACTGGAATCAGTTTTTGCAGAGTTATCCATTGATGATCTCAGTGACCATCGTCAACAAATGTTGCGTGTGAATACGCGTGCTACTGGTACACAAGAGATATATAGTCACAAAATCTATTCCAAAATGCCACAAGGTTACAATGTATATAAACGCAGAGTGGTACTCGAAATGTATTCACCTAGTGATTCATCAGGTGAGCTACTAAGAAATTCTGGTATACCCACGAAGAAGAAAACACATTTGTTAGAGGAATATTATTCATGCAAAAAACCACTGGAGAGTGTCCCATTCAAATGGCCTGGGGTTCGTAAATCAGTGCAGGCACACAAAGAGAAGAGTAGGGTAATTTGTGACTATCTCGAGCGAATTTAAGGACTCAAGGTCTTGAGTAATGGGAAACTCCAACACATTGCGACAGGTAGAAGCATCATCATCTCATTAGGTGGAAGCCACGCAACCTTGTGCAATTTTGGTTGGAAACAAAAGCTAGGCAGTTGTAAAAACGAATTGGATCTGCTTCAAGGAGCACATCCATTTCAGGGAGGTGGATGGGTGTGAGGTCAGTATGGGTGGGTCTTGGATTCGCAACCCGCCCTCCCCACCTCACTCACCTACTGTGGGTTCTTGCTACGAGCTTGCTAAGATGCATGACTTCACAAATTCAAGCAGCTACATCGATGTTGGTTTGGAAGGATAAGCTGCAGTGAGAGGTATTAAAGGTGAGTTTAACCCCAAACTCAAATGTGGATTCTTATTGGGGTGATGAAGTCATGGAACAATGCAAGGCAACCCTTTATCAAGACATAGAGCATGAACCTAGAGTGTAGAGGAGGAAAACGAGCTAGGTCCTTAAGGGAAAGATGCATAGAACAAAATAACAATGCTGGGCAAGGAATTACACAAGGTTAACCTCGCAAGGGATGTGCAACCGTATTAGCAGAGAAGGACAACGACAAGAGATCAAATCCTCAAATTTAGAGAAAAAGTAAACTAAATTACATTATAGATTCACACCAGGCACATTGATTCCAATTTACAAAAAAAAAAAAAAGTAATGAACTACGCCCTTTAATTCAAATCACATTAAGCAGGGGATTCCAAAAGAAAATGGGAAATAAACATTTTATTTTCAGGATCATACTTAGCACATTCGACCACTGTAAATGTTTAATTTCACTTTCAACTTAACAAGACATTCATTTGCAAAAATCTAAATATCAATTCAGTTTATTACAAAATAAAATATAAGTACTGGGAGCGATGAAGAAGATCTTGTAGATGTCCCTTGGTGCTTGCGCTCCTTCCTTGCTTTCGCTTGCTAACCATTGAGACCTCACCGATATCTCCCAACCAACGCTAGGGGTAATATTCTTCTCCCCAAACCCCCCAAGCTGCAAACGGACCATGCACACAAACCAAAGAAAAGCTATCTCCCAGCTCACCTTGTAAGGTCGAGCTACCACTCTCTATCCGAGCTAGGTGTCCCAACTCCCACAAGAAAAAACAGTCAATAAAAATCCGGCAGCATAACCTTGCGCATATCGGTCGTCCTCCATACCCCTTCTCTCTCATTTATTTTATAGATTTCTTCTTAGTGACACTTCCATTTTCACATTAAATTCGTTTTATTAAAAATTAATTAGGAAAAATTATCTTCCGTACACTTGTCACTCGATCCCTTAGTTGCACCATAATTTCATTTAATTAATTGAATTAATTTGCCAATTTCCCTCACCCAGCTAAAATCCTTCCTAAAAACACTCTTAGATGTGCCTTTATTCCCTCACATTCCTTTAATAAATGATACATTTCTTAAAGCTTAGTTGAGTTCTAACTTGGAAAGTTCTCTAGACTAGATTCCCTTCTATGTTCTACATTCCTTTTGTATTTAAGTTTCCCCTTTTGGTCGAAGTTCTAAATTAACAAGTTTTTCACATAGCCAACAATTAAATTTTTGATAAATTATTTCTCCTTTAATTTTTAAATTTGTTTTTTCTTCATCCCCCCCCTTATTAATTGATTAATTAGTTTTAGTCCTTATACCCCAATTAGACCTATGCTCTAATTTCAATTAGGCTTGACAAAATTGTTTTTAAGGGAAATTTTATAGTTGTTAAACTTTAGTCATGCAACATTTATTTTAAGGCTGACCAAGTCAAAATGAGATATTGTTTTCTAGGTACCTAGGTTCATTGAGTCACCAATGTTAAAAACCATGACGTTCCCTTCAAGATGCACTATGTTCTCCAAGGGTGTCACTCGCCTTCATTCATATTTCATTTATTCGACGTGCCCTTCAAGATTCACTATGTGCTCCAAGGGTGTCACTCACCTTTTGAATGATTTTGGTAGAAGTCAAGCCCTTGGAGTTAATACTCCATCAAGTGACCTTGTGGGAGACTAAGGGCCTCTAAGGAATAAGGAGTGTGCCTTATTGCACGCTCCTTAGAATCGCCGTGAGTGCATGTCTTAGTCTACCCTCACATCATGTGGATATCTCGAGTTAGGTAATCATTAACGTATAGTTTGAGCCACAATGGGAGTGCTAGTAGGTTGTGGCAGGGCTGATGCCACACCTCTCCCCCAATATCTATGGTTGTCATGCATGACCCCTTTACTCCAAATGTCAGTTTGATAAGCAAGAAATCATCATCCTGCATCCATCAACGAAACATGTCAGCGATCCATAAACAACAACATAATATACCCAGTCATATGTCATAATATACCCAGTCATATGTCACATATGCAATACAGAAATAATCAAACCATATACAATCCACTCCCTGACTCGATCCAGAGTCCAAGGAGGTCCATCGATTCCATCAACATCCTCAATCTGTCAAGAGTCCTTCACACTCAGAAAAAACCAGTCAATACCACATGTCTATACATAAATAACATAACATAACATCGTAATCCACAATCTCATCAACATAATCGATAAGCGGAGCAAAAAATCATATAATGAACCGGATCACTTGCACGAAAGTGTCCTCAAGGAATAAGTCACATCAGGTGTGTGTAAGAGTGGGATATTACAATCTTCCTATATTTCCCAATGATTTGGCCAAGACTTAGCATTTTGATGATGCCCTCGCTTGAGTTGTTGGTGGTTTTGGATGGAATTTGAAGTAACTTTAGGGAGCCTCTTGCCGTCCATGTTGTTTATCTTGTTCTTTTAAATTAAGTACCTAATCATGGTTGTGGACTCAATGGGGGAAAGACTCACTTCTATGAGGAGGATGTGATATGGTGTATTTCCTTTAATTTTGAAATTATAAGCTGTAAATTTGTGTTGGATCTACTCTCTCTTTCTCCAAGATTCTCTAGATATACTGCATCCCCAAACTTCACATCCATATAAGATATTAGGAGTGATGACAATATCAAATGAGAATTTTTCTTTTATCTCATAGCCAAAGGTCCATTAATTTATGTTAATGTTTGTAGCATCATACATATACTTCCACACAAGTCTAAGTGTTTAGACGTGTGTAAGTCATCCAAATCCTTCAGCCTTAGTAATTTACTTTAAATTAAAGGAGTTATTAAAGTAAAGTTCTTTTATTAATTAATCGATTTTAATTTAATGAAATGCTAAGTTTATTAACATTAGTGAATTAAATTAATCTTAGCCATTGATCTCAAGTGAGATGAGATCTAATCTCAATGGTTGATAACTTTGGAGATTAGGGTTAGGGAATAAATCAAGATTATAAAATCAAGGCTAGGTGAAGGGGAGAGACAATTATTGTAGACATATATTGGAGTCTGTGTCTCATAGAGAGAGAAAATAATGACTTTTCCTCAAGGAGATTTTAGGAAGGGTGTAGAAGGAATTTCACTTAGAGATTAATTCATTCCAAAGGATAAGGAAGAAAGTGTGTGACAACAACAATAGGCACAACTGTTGATTGGGTTTTACAAGAACCACAAAGAATTTCATACATGGGCTGGAAGTACAACAGGGCATGTACATATGGGGTCCACAAGTGCAGAAGCGTGTGTAGATAAAATATAGGTTGTAGGTACATCAGGGTGTGTACATAAATGGGCCATAGGTACAATAGGGCACGTATGTACATGGGACACAGGTGCAAAAGGGAGCGTGCATATGCTCTTTACAAGTCACGACATGCGTGTACAATTTGTATAGGTCATAGTTGCAGGGATGTACAATGACGACATAGCTGCTGGGTTGTAGGTGTTTTGTTGTATATTTTTGTTTCTATTCTTAGTGGGTAGTTTTCCCAGTTTGGGAGCCCCCTGTAATTTTGGAAGCTTTTTGAATGAAAAACTGATTTTGAAGGGGAAAATTTTATGTGTGCTATGTGAAGTTTGTTTTCATATTTTTTCTTACGTTCTTTTATTTCCAGCGAGTATATTTTATTCTGTGTTGTAATTTGATTTCATAGGGTGGTAAAGTATCTAGGTGTTGAGAATTGAGATTTTAAAAATTTACACTTGTTTTCAAGCTCACAATAAGCTTTTCACCCTCCATTTATCTTTTTCTCAACAATATAGTTCCAATTGAGCTTGTGATGTGTTGACTAAGGTTGGTTGTCATTGATGTCAACCCTTGAAGAAAGCCCCGTAGCACAAAGGTTTGGGTAATGGACCCAAGATTGTTTGATGTAAAGATGACTTATTATTATCTTTTCATGGTTGATAAGAAGTAAATATGGATGAACTCCAAAGTGGTCCCCTTATGGTGAAATCCCTCACGAGAAGACACTTTGTGGAGTAAGAGAACCCATGCTTAATTGTGGAATAATGAGATGAAGGACAATGAATTTGTAAGTTAAAATATCCTAGATGTATATTTCTTGTCATTCCATTTCTGGTGGTATGTGGAACGTCACATAACTCCTCATGGTTAGAGAGTTATGGCCATGAGAAGTTGGAGACCCCATATTTGGGTAATGGACCCAAGTTTGTTTGATGGATAATGGTATGAGTTATTATATATTTTCAGATAATAATATTCTATATGGATAGTACATGTCATTCCATTTCTGGTGGTATGTGGAACATCACATAACTCCTCACAAAGTTGGAGGACCCTCATATGTCATCTAGAAGCCCCAAAAGGTCAAAGTAGTCAAAGTGGTTTAAGAGATTTTAAAAGGTAAATAATAAAGTGAAGTAATGAGTATATTATAATTAAAAGTGAATGTGAAATAAATTATTTTAATAATAAATTTAATGGAGAAATTATAAGTGGGTTAACCCTAAAATAAGGAAAGTGGGGTCAAGTGACCTAGAAGATGTTTTTAAGGAAGCTACTTGGAGAGTATAAATAAGAGGCAAGGATCTTTGATTTTAATCACACTTGAGAATATTGAATATATATAGGTGTATGAGGTAACCAAAGATATCTAAGACAAAATTCTGAGGGAATGTGAAGAAAAGAAGGCCGAAATGCAAGGAAGGATAAATTCTTTTGATGGTGCTTTCTAAGGTATGTTATTTACAGGTCATATCACCATTTTCACTATAACTTTTTTTTTTATAATGGTTCAGAACGTGAAATTTCTATGACATTGAGAAAACATATCCAAGTATCTTTGGTAAAAAATTTAGCTTGTGGGTCATTTTATTTTTGGAGTTACACTCCGTGGAAAATAGGGTTTATGGCTAGTCCTGAAACTAGTCACAAATAGGTGTTTCGGGTAAAAATGTCATAAATTATTCATAAAAGATCCAAATTCAGTGAAACCAAATGTGTTGGTTAGGGGAAAGTATTTAGTATCTTGTGTCATAGTTTCATATCAATTAAACAAATATTCCTTGCGGGGAACGCTCTACAAGTTCTCTCTCTAGAATAAGCCAAAATTCAGCAAGGTATGTCATTTTTGCTATAACTCTTTTTCTGAGAGGTTCCAAGTAGTGACACATGGAGGAATTGCATAGAAAACACTAAAGAACATTGTATATCAATTTCATATCTTTATACGTTACAGGTACAAAGTTATGATTACTTCAAGTTAGGGTTGTTGACTAATCCAAAACTAGACATGTGAGACTAAAGAAAAGTTTGATGAAAATGATAGTCTCTTGTTGTTGAAGTTAAGGAAGGTTTGCAAGAATGTGATCATCTACACTAGGTCTATTAAAGACCTACAAATCAGATTTGGATGATGAAATTGATGAGGCCTTTTGGCTGAGGTACATGTTGAATACATGGTTGAGACAAGTAGTTGATGAGTTGGAACATACATGAGGTGTATAGTTGATGATGTTGGTACATATTGATGAGTCATAGTTGATGAGGAGTTGAGCCATGATTCGTACATGCTTTTTACATGGTTGGATGCACTTGTTTATGGTATAGGTTGATTACAATTTATTTGGTACAAGTGGATGCATGGTTCAGATTTATTGGTATAGGTTTATAACGATATGTCTCACAGTGACAGGTTCACAGTGGTTCCATCATTCTACTTTTACTTCAAGGTGGTAGGACGGGGCAAGGATAGGTGGTTGTAGCCACCTTCTGGTTGTAGCCAGAGAACATAGGGGGTTGTAGCCTCCTTCTGGTTGTAGCCAGAGAATTGGGGAGTTGGAGCTTCCCTCAGGTTGTAGCCTGAGAAACTAGGGGGTTGGAGCCTCCTTCCAGTTGCATCTAGAAAACAGAGGAAGCTGGTGCTTCCAATGAATGTAATTCTTCAAGACATATAAGAAAAAACATTTCGTGGTTTTCTCCCGATTTGGGTTTCCATGTAAAACACTGGTGTACTGTGTATGTGTATGTTTGTTCATTGCTTATTTACTCTGCAGTTATTGGATGATAATGATTCATTGATATAACACATGGATTATATGGTTAAAAATGATTAAATTGATCTATTACTGATTCACCCCCCTCTTAGTAATCCAACAATTGGTATCAGAGCAGGTTCCTTCAGAAATTAGTTTAACCATTGAAAGGAAGATCATGGAGAGTACCAACTCGTATAAAAATGGAATACCATAGTTTGATGGACAAAAGTATTATTTTTGGAGCATAAGGATGAGGACATATATACAGGCAGAAGGATTTCAAGTTTGGAAATTAATTGTAGATGGATACACAACACCAGCAGTTCCACCAACAAATGACAAAGCAGTAAAACTTGGTGAGAATAATTCCAAAGTCACAAATGCAATTTTGAATGGTCTAAGTGATACAATATTCACCAAAGTTGCACACTGTATATCCGCTAAAGAGATTTGGGAAAATCTTCAAAATATTTATGAAGGAGATACAAAAGTCAAAGCAACAAATCTTCAGACTTACAGAGGTCAGTTCGAACAACTAAAAATGAAGGAAGATGAAGATATCACAGTCTACTTCTTATGAGTCGATGAAACAGTGAATGAAATCATAGGATTGGGCGAAGAAATTGAAGAATCTGTAATTGTTCAAAAGATACTAAGATCTCTTTCTATGAGATTGAACCCTAAGATATCATCACTAGAAGAAAGATAAGATCAGGACTCAATAAGAATGGAAGAACTGCATGGAATCTTCACAGCATATGAAATGAGAACTGAGCAGGAAAATCCAGATGTAAAAGAAGAAGCCTTCAAGGCATCCAAAAGATCAAAGAAAAAGAAAAAGGAACAAGAAGAATATAGCATCAGCAATGACGCCTCAGAAGATGATGAATAAGTGGTCAACTTCATCAAAAGATTGAACAAGGGAACCAACGGTAGGTATAGAGGTAAGCTCTCTTTGATTTGTTTTAATTGTGATGGTATTGGTGATTTTGCTAACAAATGTCCTCATAAGGAAAAGATAAATGATGAAGGTTACTCAAAAGGAAAACACACATATAAAGGCAAAATAACTACAAAGAAAGTTTTCAAGAAAAGCTTATACACCAAAGAAGACATCTCATCATCAGATGAAGATGAAGTCAGTGACAATGAGACAGGAAGAGTTCTATTCATGGCAGTAAAAAACTCTGACAAAGAAGACTCTGAAGAAGAATATGAAGAAGTCGAAGAAGAATGTGAAGAAGTCGAAGAATAAATTGAAGAGGTAGAATTTGACTATCGAGAAGAATTAATGTGTGCCATAGAAGTTATCAGAAGAGAAAAGAATAAAAACAAGAAACTACAAAAAGAACTAGACAAGAAAAAGGACACTCTAGAACTAGAACAAATGATCACAAAATTGAAGGTTCAAATAGAAGAAGATAAAAGAATTGAAGAAGCACTCAAAGAACAACTAGAATAAAAAGACAAGATCATTGGAAACTTGGAAGCATAGGTTGTCACACTAAGAAAGGATATTCAAAAGAAAAATATGCAGAATAGCTCAAAAGTTCTGGATGACATTATCAGCAGTCAAAAATCTCATCTTGACAAGTCCGGACTTGGATAAAATCAGACAAAAAAGGGATCAATATACAAAACAAAAGAGAAAGAAACAAATCCAAAGAGCCATGCAGAAACAATCAAAGAGGATAGGAAGATATACAAGGAAGATTACAGGGACACTCCTCCACCAAGAAGATTCAGATTTTAGAATCAACAACAGACAGATAGGCCTCAAGAACAAGAAGGATTCATAAGAGTACCTCCTTTCAGAAGATATTCAACTCCTAGGTATCAAACTATATTTTTTGGTTTATGTTATGCATGTAATAATTTTGGACATAAAGCTGTGAATTGCAGAGCTAACAACAGGAACAGTAACAACTTTGAGATTTATACACAAAGGGATTATTCAAGGAGACCTAGTGACACACAAAGAAGAAGTTACAACAGGTTTGAATCTTTGAGCATTGAATTGGAATGTTAAAAATGTAACAATTTTGGACACATGGCCAAGGATTTTAGAATGACAGTCCCTCCTAAAGAACCTCAACAGAATAACAACAGTCACAGACAAGAACCTCAGAAAATGACATGGATAAGTAAGCAAGATCAATATAACAATGAAGAATGCACAATCGCTCTACAAGCTAAGCAAAAGAAACATGGTTAGTATGTTGATAGTGGATGTTCAAAACATATGACAGGTGATAAAGACAATTTTTTTACATTATGAAAAGAAAAAAAATGGATCAGTCTCCTTCGGAAATGATAATTCATCCAAAATCATTGGAGAAAGCACAGTCCAAATTGGGAACAAGAATAAAAAGGAACAAAATGTTCTACTGGTATAAGATATGAAACATAATCTTCTAAGTGTGAGTCAAATATGTGACCAAGGTCATAAACTTACTTTTGATTCAGAAAAATGTGAGATAAGAAAAGAAGGTTCAGGGAAATTGGTCGGTACAGCTGCAAGAACTTCAAACAACATATATGTGTTAAGTGAAATTGGAAATGAAAAGTGTTGTCTAGGAAATGAAGATGAAATTTGTCTATGGCATAGAAGAATGGGTCACATGCATTTTGATAACCTTGTCAAAGTCAACAAAAGAGAAGCAGTCAGAGAAATGCCCCAGATCATGAAACCAACCAACACTTTATGCAAGCATTGTCAACAAGGAAAGAAAACAAAGAC
>ML780011.1:577240-596929 GCA_009831015.1 Picea engelmannii
GCAAGGATGCCCCCAATCTAATATAAAGCAAGAAATTAAATCTTTTTGTTTCAAAAATTTCACTAAAAGAAATAATGAACTTTCTTAAAACAAAGAAACCCAAACTAAAATTTTTCTTTTAAAGTGAACTATTCAGAAGAAATCTCATCTTTCCCTAAACAATTCTAAAGAAAACACATGCTTTGTAATTGAAAGACACTCAAAGCAAGAGACTAATCCTTCAAAACTAAACAAAGAAAAGATGGATAAAAGAAACTCAAAGAATGTCAAGAAGACTGTAAACAGATCAATATAGGCTCCAAAATTTCAATCCAGTTGTTCAAAGAAAAACTGGGCATCAAAAAATGACAAGACCCAATCCAAAAAAGTTTACAAACAAGTTCGCAGGCTGGCAGTGTATTATAGTGCGAGAATCAAAGATTCTCGCAGGCTGAACAAAGGTTGACTATGAGGGGTTGGCACTGGACTTAACACTAGGGTGCGAACTTAGGTGTTTCTCACAGGCCACTAAAGGGTACAGTGTGAGAATGCCTATAAACAAACAAAAATTTGAAAAAGGACTAAATTTGAGTGAACTTTCATATCCAGAGAGTCTGGATGGATCTCCCACAGACTCAGAGACCAAAAAACAAGCAATCAAAGAAAGGGAAACTAGAATAACTAGGAAACAATATGTTTCCCCAGTGGAGTCGCCAATTTTGTTATCGGACTAATCGGTAGGTGCATACACTAACTGATCTCCCTAGATCCACCTAGATCTAGAACAAAACACACCAGAACATGATGTTTTCCTTAAGTTTTAGATATTGAATTTACTAACTAAAGAGGGATAAGTGACATACCATTTAAATGTCGCTTCCTCTCACCATCACCATCTTAGATTTGTTCCAATTCTCATACAATGATGATCCTACAAAAGAACGCAACCAACCAAAGTGATAGTAACAACATAAACTCAATATAAACCTATGTATGTGATCAAGGAATCATACAATAAAACACAACAAGATTTATAGGAAAGAATCATATTACTGTATCATATTAAACATGAAAGAGAGATTACAACCATGGCCTTGATGTCGTAAGGTCCCTTCCAACTGTCCTTCGTTCCCCACACACTTTCACTCCAGGGATTCTGAGACCATGGATCTGATAACTACTCACAATCTATCTTGACAAAACAAATATCAAAGCCACTCAAACCAAGCTAATAATTCCAAGCCAACCAAAGCTCCAAGCTAACCAAAGCTAACTTTCTCCATGAGAACTCCTCTCCTTTTATAAGTTGAAGAGGATAAGGTGAGGAGGTTAGGATGATCCCAATAAATCATCAAAGCGAGTAAGATCCAGACCATTCGGATGCCACCTCACCATAGAAGTTTCTCCTTTTAGAAGATTCGAGAAAACGCTTGTTTTTCCCATGTGTATGCATTCTCGCACCCTACCTATATAGAAACCTACGAACATATCACACCCTAGCTATGGTGCAACCTACGAGAATCAGGCATTCTCGCACCCTGCCTATATAGCAACCTGCGAACTTCCTTTTTTACAGGGGTTTTACAAGGGGAAATGCAACTTCTTTTATCAGGAAAAGTTCTTCTCCCTTCTCTCTTCATGAACTTAGGCCACTGACCCCTCTGAAGGAAACATATAGGTTTACATCATTAACGGTCATAGGGATGAAAAAAATAATGTGTAACATGATCAACCCCGGATGGAAATATACCTTTTCCATTGATGACAAAGGGGGAGAGATTTATCAGATGCAGAGGACAGAGACATGGTTCCATGGGGAGAAGATTTATCAGATGCAGAGGACAGAGAAAAATTTATCAGATACAGAGGACAAAGGCATGGTTCTAGGGGGAGCATGAGTGATATGATTTCAGTATTTCATCAGAGTATTTCCATCAATGCCAAAGGCGGAGATTGTTGATTAAGGTTGGTTGTCATTGATATCAACCCTTGAAGAAAGCCCCACAACACAAAGGTTTGGGTAATGGAACCAAGATTTTATGATGTAAAGATGACTCATTATTGTCTTTTCATGGTTTATAAGAAGTAAATATGGATGAACTCCAAAGTGGTCCCCTTATGGTGAAAGCCCTCACGGGAAGACGCTTTGTGGAGTAAGAGAACCCATGCTTAATTGTGCAATAACGATCTGAAGGAAAATGAATTTGTCAGGTAAACTATCCTATATTGATAGTGCTTTTCATTCCATTTCTGGTGGTATGTGGAACGTCACATAAATCCTCATGGTTAGAGAGTTATGGCCATGAGAAGTTGGAGACCCTAGGTTTGGGTAATGGACACAAGTTTGTTTGATGGATAATGGTATGAGTTATGATATATTTTCAAATAATACTATTCTATATGGATAGTACATGTCATTCCATTTATGTTGGTATGTGGAACGTCACATAACTCTTCACGGTTTGAGAGTTATGGCCTTACGAAGTTATAGGACCCTCATATGCCATCTAGAAGCCCCAAAAGGTCAAAGTAGTCAAAGTGGTTTAAGAGATTTTAAAAGGTAAATAATAAAGTGAAGTAATGAGTGTATTATAATTCAAATTCAATGCAAAATAAATTATTTCAATAATAAATTTAATGGAGAAATTAGAAGTGGGTTAACCCTAAAATAAGGAAAGTGGGGCCAAGTGACCTAGAAGATGTTTTTAAGGAAGCTACTTAGAGAGTATAAATAAGAGGCAAGGCTCTCTCATTTTAATCACACCTGAGAATATTGAATATCTATAGGTGTCTGAGGTAACCAAGGATATCTAAGATGAAATGTTGAGGTAAGGTGAAGAAAAGAAGGCATAAATGCAAGGAAAGATAAATTCTTTTGATGGTGCTTTCTAAGGTATGTTATTTACAGGTCATATCACCATTTTCGCTATAACGTTTTTTTCTATAATGATTCAGAACGTGAAATTATTATTCCATTGAGAAAACATATCCAAGTATCTGTGGTAAAAAAATTCATCTTGTGGGTCATTGTATTTTTGGAGTTACACTCCGTGGAAAATAGGGTTTGTGGCTAGTCCTGAAACTAGTCAAAAACAAGTGTTTCGGGTAAAAACGTCATAAATTCTTCATAACAAATCCAAATTCAGTGAAACCAAATTTGTTGGTTAGGGTACAGTCTTTAGTATCTTGTGTCATAGTTTCAAATCGACTCAACAAATATTCTGTGTGTGGAACGCTTTACAAGGTGACTCTCTAGAATAAGCCAGAATTCAACAAGGTATGTCATTTTTGCTATAAATCCTTTTTTGAGAGGTTCCAAGTAGTGACACCTGGAGGAATTGCATAAAACACGCTGAATAAAATTGTATATCATATTTAGATCTTTATACATTACAGGTACAAATTTATGGTTACTTCAAGTTAGGGTTGTTGACTAATCCAAAACTAGGCATGTGAGACTAAAGAAAAGTTTGATGAAAATGCTAGTCTCTTGTTGTTGAAGTTAAGGAAGGTTTGCAGGAATGTGATCATATACACCGGGTCTATTACAGATCTACAAATCAAATTTGGATGATGAAATTTATGAGGGCTTTTGGTTGAGGTACATGTTGAGTACATGGTTGAGACAAGTAGTTGATGAGTTGACACATACATGAGGTGTATAGTTGATGTTGTTGGTACATATTGATGAGTCATAGTTGATGAGTAGTTGAAACATGATTGGTACATACTTGGTACATGGTTGGATGCACTAGTTTATGGTACAATTTGATTACAGGTTATTTGGTACAGGTTGATGCATGGTTGATGCATGGTTCATATTTATTGGTACACGTTTACAACGGTATATCTCATAGTGACAAGTTGACAGTGGTTCCATCATTCTACTTCTACTTTAGGGTGGTAGGACGGGGCAAGGACAGGTGGTTGTAGCCGGAGAACATAGGGGGTTGTAACCTCCTTCTATTTGTAGCCAGAGAATTGGGGAGTTGGAGCTTCCCTCAGGTTGTAGCCTGAGAAACTAGGGCGTTGGAGCCTCCTTCCAGTTGCAACTAGAAAACAAAGGAATTTGGTGCTTCTAATGAATGTAATTCTTCAAGCCATATAAGAAAAATCATTCCGTGGTTTTCTCCCGATTTGGGTTTCCACATAAAACACTGGTGTACTGTGTATGTGTATGTTTGTTCATTTGTTCATTGCTTATTTACTCTGCAGTTATTGGATGATAATGCTTCATTGATATAACACTTGGATTATATGGTTAAAAAGGATTAAATTGCTCTATTACTGATTCACCCCCCCTCTCAGTAATCCAACATGATGAATATTGATTCCAAGATATTTATACGAAGGATCTTTCTCCGAGAAATTGTTGTCATATATGAAAAAGTGTCATAGGTGATATTTTTAGATTTTATTATATAACCATCATTTTGTCAGTGTTCAAAGTCATTCCCATATTAGAGTAAATGTTCTCGGGGATTCTTATATACTTACTGATGTCATAGGGATTCCTTTCCATAAGAAAAATATCATCAACATAAATAAAAAGGATGATGATAATACCAACAAGAGTTGGGCTAATACAACCAACATCTTCCAACCAATATTTATCAATGTATATGTCAAAGAGAGTAGGGGATAGGGGAAAACCTTGTTGGATTCCTATATTATAGTTAATTTCTTCCGACAAGCTCCCAATGTTCCTAAACTTGGAAATACAATGCTCATATAGCCTTACTATAATATATCTCTTCTTGGAAGGAACCTTTTTATCTTATAACCTATTTCAAAGTTTAGTACTCGACATTATGTTAAAATATTTTCTAGAATAAAAAAAACAACAAAGGAGATTATTTTAATTATTTTTACACTCCTTTGCAATGATCCTAAGTGTAACAAGATCGTCCAAAGTTGAATGATAGCCTCTAAATATGGCTTGGCATTTAGTTCTTTTTTCGTGGCTTTCAAGCCATATGCTGATATTCTTTTCCAGAATACTTCTGTAAAGCTTGACTAAGACGGGGTTAATCACAATAATCATATAATTAGACGGATTCGTTTTATCATCACCTTTAAAGATATGAACAATGAGGCTCTGATTCTAGGTTTTATAGAATCCATACTTGACTATTAAATTGAAAAGATTACATGTATGTTAGGGATGAGGATAAGCCCTCCAAGTTTAATATTTCATCTTGGTATCTTTTTATGTCCTTAGCTTTCCCTTTTGTGAGTCTCTTAACCCTAAACTTTATGTCTTCTATAGAAAACATTTCATCCTCTATATAAACATTTGAAATGTTGTCCACAACAATAGGGGATTCATACATATTTTTGAGGTGGGAGTTCCAGTCCTTCAAAGGAATCATATTATTTTATTTAGTTTTATGAGTCAAAATTTGCCTCCAAAATCTCTTAGGATCTAGCTTTGATAGGTGCAAAAGTTTCTCTTTCTTTATATTTAAGTAATGTCTTTTTTTTTCCCTTTTAATTAGGACTTTTTATCAAATCTCATTTTAAGGAGTCATTAGAGGCATCCCTAATGATTTTTCTAGAAATTTTACATTTGTTCTACAACCAATGATGGTCATTGTATTTTTGTTTTTACATAACACCTCGTTAGAGAATTTGTTAATAAAACTAGAGAGGGTTGCTGTAAAATTATGATAAAGTTATTTGATATTGTTAAAATAAAAAATACATGACCTTTTAATACTTTTACTATTTATGGATTTAATTTTTAATAATAAAAAATTAAATTTAGAGTGTTTATAAATTATGTTTTTGTAATAAGAGATTAGTAGTTTTTTAAAAGATCCAAAATAATAAAATAAAAATAACTAAAAAAAAATAAAAAAACATAAATAATATTAATAAATAAAGATATAAAAAATGAAAAATAAGAAATTTTAATACTTATATTATTATTAGTGCAGAAGGCCTCGAACTATAGAAATTGGTTTTGAGTTAATCGTGAATTAGTTTTTAAGTTGAACAAAAATTTATGATTTTTTCCATAGTTTAACTTTATTGCAAGAGATTCAATTTTTTGTCTTGGATTTTGATTGGTCTTTCAAAACAACATCTTATTTCCAGAATGTAATAAACAGTTTAATTATGAAATTGTAGTGCATGGTTGTAACGAGTGCATGTATGGGTGCATTTACAAGAATTTAATAAGCAACTTAATTATGTGGTTTTAGCGGATGGTCCATGTATGGGTGTAGAATGAGTGCATGCACAATTCTCAAAGTTCCAATGTATGGGTACCAAACGTCTATATTTTATTAACTTTGATTAATAATGAATCAACTTTTTATTAAATTAATAAATAATTATTAATTAACAAACATACCTAACTAACGTAACTCACATACATACATGTGTGATGATATATCTGTGCGTAGATATAACTGTGTGGAGGTGTGGAAAAATAGTCAAAGCAAAAGCATCCGCACATAACAACACATTGCACATTGTAATGGTAGGGTATGTATACCTCCGTAGACTTTACCAGTAAAATCGCTAGGTGGAGGAGGTGTCATACACCAATTTGGTGTCTGGATTGGCTGTGACCTTAAAAATAGATTATTATTATTATTATTAAATAATTAATAAATAATTAAAATTATTTAATAAATTTCACATTGCACTTTAATAAATAAGTGTTAATCTTTTAATTATTTGTATAGGACTATATTAAAAAAAATTTAAATCAATTTTATATCAACTAAAATACATACCCCTACAGGATATACCTATACGCATGTTAACAAATCATCAAAGAAAAAGTCTCCACAGATAAGAAACAACTCATTGCACATTGCAATATTAAATAATTAATAAAATTATTTAATAAGTAATAATTATTTAATTATTTAATAAATTGCACATTGTGCATTCCACATTAATACATAATTATTAATCTTTTAATTGTTTGTATAAGACTATATTAAAAGAATTAAAAAAACATGTTTACACCATATATCCACATTAATACATAATTATTAATCTTTTAATTGTTTGTATAAGATTATATTAAAAGAATTAAAAAAACATGTTTACACCATATAAGAGACAAACATACATGTTGAAGATATACCCGTGCATATATATACATATGTGGATAGGTGTAGACAAATAGTCATAGCAAAATTCTCTGCACATAAGCAACAACACATTACACATTGCAATAATAAATAATAAATAATAAATAAACAATATTATATAATTAATTAGTTAATATTAAATAATATTAAATAAATAATAATTAATTAATTATTTAATAGATAATAATAAATAAATAATAATTAATTATTTAATAAATTGTACATTAAATAATTATTAATATTTTGATTATTTGTATAGGACTACATTAAAAAAACTTAAAAAATTGCACATTGCATATTCGCATTGTACATTAATAAATAATTATTAATCTTTTAATTGTTTGTATAGGACTATATTAAAAAACATAAAAAATTGTTTTTACATCAATTAATAGACATACCTATATGGAGATACATGTACGGAGGTGCAGACAATTCGTCAAAGAAAAAGTCTCCGCACATAAGCAACAACGCATTGCACATTGCAATATTAAATAGCTAATAATTAATTAGTAATTTAATATTAAATAATTAATAATTATTTATTTATTTAATAAATTGCACATTACATATTTCCCATTGCATATTAATAAATAATTATTATTATTCTTTTAATTAATTGTATAGGACTATATTAAAAAAATTAAAAACCATTTTTACACCAACTAATAGATATATTTGTGCGGGGATATGCGAACAAATTGTCAAAGAAAAAGTCTCCACACATAAGCAACAACATATTACACATTGCAATATTAAACATTTCTCGCAACGAGTGCATATACAAATCTCAAAGTTATGATGTACATGTATGACTATATTAAATAAATAAATAAATTATTAATTATTAACAAATTAATTATTTAATAAATTGCACATTGCACATTAATAAATATTTTTTAATATTTTAATTGTTTGTATAGGACTATATTAAAGTAATTTAAAAATTGTTTTTACACCAACTAACAGACATACCTGTGCGAGGATATACCTATGCAGAGATGCAGACAGATGGTCAAAGAAAAAGTCTCTGCATATAAGCAACAATGCATTGCACATTGCAATATTAAATAACTAATAATTTGTAACATCCCACTCTTGCACACACCCGATGTGACTTATTCTTGTGAACACTTGTGTGCAAGTGATCCAGTTCATTATATTTTTGACCATTTCGTTTATGGATTATGATGATATATCATTTGATTATACATGTGTTGACAGGTGTTATTGACTGGTTTCTCATGACTATGTAGGACTCTTGTGAGGTTGGGGATGTTGATGGCATCAATGGACCTCCTTGGACTCCACATCGAGTGAGAGAGTGGACTATTTATGGTTTGTGTATTTATGTTATTGCATATGTGACATATGACTGGTATATTATGATGTTGTTTATGGATCCCTAACATGTTCGTTGATGGATGAAGGCTGACGAAATCTTGTTAATTAGAATCACATTTGTAGTAAAGGGGTCACGCAGGACAACCAAAGATGTTGAGGGAGAGGTGTGGCATCAGCCCTACCACAACCTACTAGCACTCTCGTCCTGGATCGAACCGTAGGTTAATGATTACCTAGTTCGAGAGATCCACTATGCCATGAGGGAAGACTGTGACAGTCGCTCACGATGATTCTAAGGGGCACGCAATAAGGCAGGTTCCTTATTCCTTAGAGGCCCTTAGTCTTCCACAAGGTCACCTGATGGAGTATGGACTCCAGGGGTTGACATCTACCAAAATCAGTCAAAAGGAGAGTGGCACCCTTGAAGCACGTAGTGCGTCTTGAAGGACACTCCACACAAATAAAATAAGAATGAAAGCGAGTGGCACCCTTGGAGCACGTAGTGCATCTTGAAGGGAAAGTCACGATTTTAACTCTGGTAAGTTAATAAACCTAGTACCTAGAAAACTATGCCTCCTTAGGACCCGGTCGGCCTTAAAATAAATGATGGTATGGGTAAATTTTAATAACCAAATGGATGATGGCCGAACCTAGTGAATTTAAAACCTAGGTCTAAGTAGAAATTGTGAACAAAAAAAAACTAAATGGACATGTAACAAGAAGGGGGTAAATAAAATTCAAACATTAATAATTAAAGTAAAATTTTAATGAAGGATTAAATTATTAAAAGGGTAAATTGTTTTTATATCTAAACTTGTTAAATCTGAACTTAGAAGAAAAGGGGAAACTTAAGCAAAAGGAGAATGTCCAACATAGTAGGGAATCTAATCTTTGGAACCTTCTAATTGTGAACTCAACTAGGTGTAAAGAAAGACGCCAATCATTTAGGAAATGTAAGGGAATAAAGGGGCACTGAGGAGCGCTTTTAGGAACACTTTAATGTGGGTGAGGAAAATTGGCAAATTTAATTAATTAATAAATTGATTTTCTGGTGCAACTAAGGGATCAAGTGACATGTGTACAGGGGAGGTTTATCCTGATTAAATTTAATAAAAAGAATCTAATGAGGGTTTGGAAAATGAATCACTAAGAAAACTCTATAAAAAGGATGGCACAGGAGGAGTATGGAGGAGGGTTGGTATGCGTAAGGTTATGCTGCCGAATTTTATATTGAATGGATTTTTGTTGTGGGAGTTAGGATACCCAGCTCGGATAGGAGTGATAGCTATGCCTTGCCTTTGTTTCTATGCAATATCCTACCCTTCCTGTGCTTTGAAGGCCCAGTTGAAATTTCTCCCGATTGAGCTTCTAAACCCTCAGGTGGAGACCAGCTCACACTTCGGTACAGGCACAAACTCTCTTTCCCTAGTCGTTGATATCCATGTTATGGTGGAGTGGTAATTCCTTTACCTTATTTACCTCTTGTAGAGAACCTCGCATGGTCGACATTCTGGACGTACTGTGTACCAGATTCATTTGGAGGACTGTCCCACTCGCGCGCAGAGTGTTTAGCTCCCTTGTGGGCATCCTCGTGGCCTTTCTCGGGTGCCTTGGCACTCGTGGTTGGGCCTTCATGCTTACCAGAGACACGGGTGACTTCCCTGCACTTCCAGAGGAGTGAAGCCGAGCCCTTCCCTCGAAGTCTCCAGGCCCCAGGTTTCATTCGTTTTAAATATATATATATATATATATATATATATATATATAGTTTTTTTTTACTGACAATGAATTATCCCTGCCAGACTGCGTGTGAATTGTCTTTTTAAAACCTTGATGAATGACGAATTTGTCTCCACCAGACAAAAAGTATTTTTCCTTAAAAGAAAAAACGACAATGAAAACCAGTTCATCTCCACCATACAACAAGTATTTTTCCCTTTAAAAAAACGTTAATGACAGCTAGTTTATATCCGCCATAGAACAAGTATTTTTCCCTTTAAAAAATGTTAATGACAGCCGGTTTAGATCCACCATACAAAAAATATTTTTCCCTTTAAAAGAAACGTTAATGACAACCAATTTATATCCGCCATACAACAAGTATTTTTCCCTTTAAAAAACGTTAATGAAAACCAATTTATATCCGCCAGACAACAAGTAATTGTTCCCTTTAAAAAGCATTATTGACAGCGAATTTGTCTTCGCCGGACAACAACGAATCTCCCTGAAACAAAACGCTAATGAAAACAATTCTATTCATGCTAGGCTGTGAGTTGATCCTCTTTATAAAACAATTCACTGACATCGAAATTAACCCTCCTAGACAACGAGCTTTTTCTCTTTATAGAAACTGTTAATGACAACTTTACCTTCCTATCAGAACACACACCTTATTCTAATTTTGAAACCCATCATGGCAGCAATTCATGTCTGGCCGAAAGGTAGTAAGTCTAGATGCCCCACTTGCTACCTTCTATTTGACTATCGATTGATGGCTGAATAAGTTTCTATTCTTAGTTATTTATTTGTTGATGGAAAGTATTGGTCAAATAGAGGTAAGTTTCCATTCAGCTAGTAACCGACGAAGAGTTAAACTTTAATATTTAAATTGATGTCTTATTATTTGAAAACTAAATTTGCATCGAATCTCCTTATAACTTTATTTGTAATTGTTTTGTGTATCAAAAAAAAATAACAATTTTCTAATGAAAAACTTATTGTTTATGTAAACTTATTCATTACAACAAGAATGTAAATTTATTTAGTTACAGCGAGGAATTATTGGGAAGGTACAGTAATCACACAATCATTTTCATATTATTAATAGTGTTAGGAGGTGCCCTTTATTTATTAAATTATTGAACAGATATTTCGTTGCCTTATTTTATACTTATTTAAACACCTTAAGGGTCTAGAATTCTATAAGGTTGTACCCTTTAAATATCCAATTTTGTTTGTTCATTGATTCTATTACTATCATATCCCTTAGAATGATTAAATAATCATTATTAGTATTGATGTCTAAATTTCACATGTTCATCCCAGATGGTATAGATGAAGAATGATGACCTTGCGGGGAGTGTTCTAAGGTTGGTTAATTATATACTTCACAATATTGTACAATGCCTTCGTTCAAGTATTCCATTTATTAAAGATAGGTTAGATTGATAGACTACTTGCGCATCTGGAATTTGCGTCTTAACGAATAGTTTAGATTGTTAGACTTCTTGCGCATTTGAATTGTAGTAATAATGGTCTTAGGATTTAGTCTTTTAGTGCATAACGAGTTGTATTATGATGAATGACCATTAATTAAAAGGACAATTGCGTGCCCAAATTTTAGTATGACGTACGTCGTGTATTATCAGACCACTTGTGTGCAATGATAATTGAAGTGTGGAGTGTCGTTAAGTGATAGGACTGCTCACATTGTGAATTTTGTCTAGATGATGATTTAGCATCCTTGTCTTGCGCCCTTAATTGTAATTATTGATGGATTATTAACAAGTTTTCCTTTCTCCATCAATTATCCATGTTACTGGATTAAATTAAGAATTGGTAATTACCTTGCGCCTCGATTAATTGCGATGTATGGAATTTGGGGGGTTTAGTTTCTTTTTACTCCTTAAAAATCAATTGATTACGCCTTCGGTCACTCGCGCGCAGTGTAACTATGTGGATGTAGGAATTCCTAATTTCTTAGATTAACTACACTCCTTGTAATGATGTGATTGATGTCCAATTCAGTACTTGGATCAAATGCATATCTTGGAAGTTAATGACAATTGTTATCGAAATCATTGATTGACTTCTTCGCACCTCGAACCTAAGAGAAGATTACTGGTGCCATGGATATTATGGTGATTATTATGGGGATGTTTGCATACATTATTAATGATATCTTAGATGTCGTACTTCTCACACGCCTTGGAATAATTGTTGAATTGGGTTGACCTCGCTGTGCCTAAATTTTACTTTGTGCAAGACTGTTTAGTAACTAGTTTTATCTCACACTTCATTTAAGTTGGCTTGTGAATGTTCTGGAATTATTACTCTAGCGTGCAATGATTAATTGAATATCATTACCTGTGACTGAGGGGGGGTTATGGTGGCACTCTTTCATGATGTTTTATTTCCCTAACGCAACACAAAAGTTTTTTGAACTGTTGTACGTCTCTTTTTGTCATAACGACAGGGTCGTTAAATATGGTATCAGAGCCAGTTCAACCCTGCGACTGTGGATCGTCACGCCTTCCACTGTATTATACACTTGAATTAATAACTTAGCACTAATTAAATTTTTAACATATCCATGAGATACTAATGGTTAGAGGATGTTGCAAAGGTCCACGACATGGTGCGATGCCTCCAGTAGCACCCGTGCTAGAGGGGTCCAACCTCCAAGGAGAAGAAGAAGTCTTGAGCATGAGCGGATTGTTGCACCGGATGCATTGGGTCTAACAAGGTACTTCAAGGGAAATGTTAGAGGCCTTGAATAACCATCTATACTGAGACAAGGCCAGGGTACTTGTACCCCTGAGGGTTTAGAGCGTGCCCCTGTTAGTATTGGTAGCATTCTTAGGGAACTCTAGAAGATTAAGTTCCCACATCCACAAGTTCCACAGACGACTCAGCTGCTGAGGCATGGCTGGATATCAAGGTGATGTGCTTCTCTCTTTGAGATTACGACCTCCAGCACAAAGGTCTGCATAGTGGGTATTCAACTAAAGGGGAGCGCTCTTCTATGGAGGAAGACACTCCTACCTCATCTAAACATGGCAGCCAAATTCATGTTAGGGGAACAGTTCGAGGAATGATTCTGGGAGAAGTAATTGTTAGAGGAATTCATTGAGCGCCACTCAATGAGTTCAACGCCTTACGAGAGGGTGGTCATATGGTTATGGATTATGAGACCAGATTGAGGTAGCTACTTCGGTATGCCCCACATATGAACACAAAGAAGTTAGAGATCAGGAAGTGTGTGAATGGCCTTAACTCAAGCTTTCGTGTGAAGGTGAGAATATAAATGCCTTGGATGTTGCACGATGCGGTCTAGTAGGCCTCTTAGATAAGGAATATTTGAACGCAAGAGTCCGGGAAGGAATCCTATAAGACCATATGAACTGAAAACTTCTGGTGCGCAACAACATCAAACGTTGTCTAGACCAGACCTCTTGGTATCAAGATACATTTATAGGACCCTTGTTTACGACAACTTGACGATAGGTTCCTCAGCAGCGGGCTCCCTGCAGGTGACCACCGCATCCACGAAAGCACCACTAATAGCTGTCGTTTAGGTTTGTCAGTAGAATAGACTAGGATCTTAGGCTATTGGGCCAAGAAATTCTATTTCGGGGTCAGGAGTATTGGATCGAAGATGGGTGATGGAATTGTGAAGAGTCACCTTACCAGCAATATTGTCCAATATAAATGGCCAGAGCGGCCGAGTCAATAGGACACACTACTGTGGTGAAGATGGGAAAGGCACATAGGATTCACGACCGCAGTAAATAACTGCTAGGCCGAGCACCAGTCCACTATGCTCTAGGTGTCAGGTGCCATCGCCAAACGAATTTTTAGTATTTGTTAGGCCTTGGTGCTACAAAGAGCTCTAATTCTAGTACCGCACTGAAGGGATTTGGGTAAGGGAATTCGATAGGATGAGTTTATATACGTCAATGTGGCTTTGGGTACCAACCGGATGGTTGGGGGAAGGGGTATGAACTGTCTCTTTAAACAGGGGATAGTGTAATGAAGTCCAACCTACGTCATGATCTTAATATCGTATGACGACATGATCATTATGGACTGGTGGGAATCACATGATGCAATACTCAATGGTAAGATGAGGCGGTTGAGTTGGACCGATGATGAAGGACAAAGAAGTGTGATTATAGGAAAACGGGGAGTATCCTTGAGGTTCATGTCTTCCCTACAGCTACAAGAGATCACACGCAAGGATGCAAGTTATATGCATACTTAGCATTGAACGTCAAGGGCATGGTGAAAGGATTAGAAAACCTTCTGGTAGTATGGGAGTTTGCAGACGTGATTCCCAGAAGAATTTCCAGGTGGGCTGCTTGAAGTCAAGATGGATTATACCATTGACCTAAAACATGGAACTGAACCGATGGCAAGAAAGCCTTATCGGATGTCGAACCTTGATTTACAGGAGTCAAAAGTGCAACTGAAGGAGTTGTTGGACCTAGGACTTATTTGTCCAAGTGTATCGCCTTGGAGTGATCTTTTTAATTTCATATGGAAGAAGGATGGGTCGTGGAGATTTTTCTTGACTATCGTCAAGTATTCCTTGATGACATTTTGATATTTTCTCGGATGACGGAAGATCAAGACGAACTTTTACGCTTGGTACTATAGTGTTCCGAGAGAAAAAATTACGGGAAGCAGTCGCAAATCTTTCGAGGATTCATTTCTTAGGGAGTGTTATCTCTGGTGAAGGATTCACTGTGGATCTAGCGAAGGTAGAAGTTATTTAGGAGTGGTTTGCACCGACGAATGCCCCATAAATGTGTAGCTTCATGGGTTTAGTGGGATATTATCGACGGTTTGTCGAGGGTTCTTCGAATATAGCCAATCCCATTATGGAATTGCAGAAGAAGAACAAGAACTTTGTTTGGACCGAGAAATGCGCGGAAGCATTTCGAAGGCTCAAGGAGATGTTGACAAAAATGCTAATACTAAAGGTCCCTAGCATGGACAAGGGCTTCTTGGCATGCACTGACGCATCCAAGGAAGGATTAGACGAAGTCTGAGGAAATACGGTCAAGATATCACTTACATATCGAAGAAGTTAAGGAAGTGTGAGGAGAACTACGTGACATACGATTGGGATTTGTTAGCGATCGGGTATGCCCTGAGAGTGTGGAGACACTACCTGATTGGACGCAAATTTGAATAAAATGGACCACCGTGGTTTACAACACCTTTTTACGCAAATGAATTGAATGCACGGAAAAGGCGTTGGTCAGAACTGGTTATCGATTATGATTTTGAGATTTCCCACTTAAAAGGAATAGTGAACAGAGTGGAAGACGTGTTGATTCGGAGACTACTCGTATTTCCAATGATACCTCTTCAAACGAATCTACGAGAAAATATTATAACTACAATGCGACGTTGACTGGTATAAAGAGGGTAAGGAATTTTTTGGGCAAGACACCATGTTGGTACCAAAATTGATGGATATACTGTGGACAATGAAGAATCTTTGAGATATAATAATTGGATTTACTTACATCCCAAATATGAATTGAGAAGATTTGATCTTATGCAAAGCTCATAGAGTAGTGTACATGGCTCATCCAGGACCCATGAATATGAGGACCGACCTTAAGCCCTTATTCTTCTAGAAGGGATAAAGGAAGACATCGTCATCTGCATGGAGAGATGTCTAGAAGGTCGAAAGGTGAAGGTTGAACATAGACATCCAGTAGGATTGCTACAACAACATGCCATTCTGAAATCGACGTGGGAGGTCATATCAATGGACTTCACTGTTAAATTGTCGTTGACGGTAAGGAGGCACGACCTGATTGTCGTGACAGTTGACACTCTGATGAAGATTTCACATTTTTTCCCTGTGCGTATGACACATAAGGCATCGAGTATAGCTAGATTTTATATCAAAAAGATGTTGAGACTGTCATACGTTCCAAAGGGATCATATCTGATAAGGGATTTAGTGTTTGCGAGATGATTTTGGACGAGTTTCCCAAGAGGCATTCGGAACACCATTGAACTTTAGTACAACATGTCCTTGAGATAGATAGGTTGACCGAAGGAACAAACCATTTTGGGAAGGTTGTGTTGCGTATGTGTGTGTTGGACCAACACAAATTTTGGGAATAGTTTTTTCCGCTGGCTGAGTTTGCATGCAAAAAAAACCATCAAAGCACCATTAAGATGGTGCCATTTGATTTTCTTTATGGGAGATCATTTCGAACGCCTTTTAGTTCAGATGGATGCAACGATGGGGTCTTGGTAGAACCAGAAGTGATCCAAGAAGTCAAGGAACAATTACGACAATACGAAAGGGTATGGAAGAAGCAGAGGATCAACATAAGGGTTTTCTGATGTGCATCACATGACCATAATTATGAAGGGCCTAACGTCTAGTCATGCCTCATTCTTTGAGGCGTATGCACGATGTTTTTCTTTCATCTGTGTGTGACTTAGTATGAGTAATCCTATGCATGTGATTGACTTGAGTTCTTGGTGGATGTTGGGCGAGGATGCGCTCACGACGGAGCCAATCCACATTCTGGGCCATCGCATTCGATAGCTACGACATCAAACTGTCGATCGGGTCAAGGACCAGTGGGATGATTATAGTCCACACTCAACTACCTGGGAGGATGCATATGATATAAGTCATCAGTTTCCCTTTGTTGATAGCTAGACATTTAGATATTGTTAGAAACTTTATTTTTTCATTTGTATACTGTGAAACTTTGGGACAAAGTTTAAAACAAGAGGGGGTGTATATAACATCTCACTCTTGCGCGTACCCAATGTGACTTATTCTTGTGGAAACTTGTGTGCAAGTGATCCGGTTCACTATATGTTTAACTATTTCTTTTATGGATTATGATGATGTTGTGGATATGATGATATATCATTTGATTATATATGATGATATATCATTTGATTATATATGTTTCGACAATTGCTATTGACTGGTTTGTCCTGAGTGTGTAGGACTCTTGTGAGGTTAGGGATGTTGATGGCATCAATGGACCTCCTTGGACTTCAGATCGAGTCAGGTTGTGGACATATTATGGTTTGCGTATTTATGTTATTGCATATGTGACATATAACTGGTATATTATAATGTTGTTTATGGATCGTTGACATGTTCGTTGAGGGATGCAGGCTGACGAAAGATTGCTAATCAGAGTCACATTTGGAGTAAAGGGGTCACGCACGACAACCATAAATGTTGAGGGAGAGGTGTGGCAACAACCCTACCACATCCTACTAGCACTCCCACTATGACTCGAACTGTAAGTTAACGATTACCTAGTTTGAGAGATCCATGATGTCGTGAGGGAAAACTATGACAGTCGGTCACGATGATTCTAAGGGGTGCGCAATAAGGCATGGTCCTTATTCCTTAGAGACCCTTAGTCTCCCACAAGGTCACCTGATGGAGCATTGACTCCAGGGGTTGACGTTTACCAAAATTAGTCAAAAGGTGAGTGACATCCTTGGAGCATATAGTGTGTCTTGAAGGGCACATCACGCAAATAAAACAGGAATGCAAGCGAGTGGCACCCTTGGAGCACGTAGTGTGTCTTGAAGGGCACGCCGTGATTTTAACTCTGGTAAGTTAATAAAACTAGTACCTAGAAAACTATGCCTCCTTAGGACCTGACCGACCTTAAAATGAATTATGATATGAGTAAAGTTTAATAACTAATTTTCCCATTAAAAACTGTCGCCGAGCTTAGTGAATTTAAAACCTAGGTCCAAGTAGAACTTGTGAACAAAAAAAAAACTAAATGGACATGTAACAAGAAGAGGGTAAAGAAAATTCAAACATTAATAATTAAAGTAAAATTTTAATGAAGGATTAAATTATTAAAAGGGTAAATTGTTTTTTATATCTAAAATTGCTAAATCTGAACTTAGAAAAAAAGGGGAAACTTAAGGAAAAGAGGAATGTCCAACATAGTAGGGAATCTAATCTTTAGAACCTTCTAATTGTGAACTCAACTAGGTTTTAAGAAAGACGACAGTCATTTAAGAAATGGAAGGGAATAAAGAGACACCGAGGAGCATTTTTAGGAACGCTTTTAGGTGGGCGAGGGAAATAGGAAAATTTAATTAATTAATAAATTGATTTTCTGGTGCAACTAAGGGATCGGGTGACATGTGTACGTGGGAGTTTATCCTAACTAAATTTAATAAAAAGGCTCTAATGAGGGTTTGGGAAACAAATCACTAAGAAAACTCTATAAAAAGGATGACAGAGGAGTATGGAGGAGGGCTGGTATGCATAAGGTTACGCTGCCAGATTTTATCTTGACTGAATTTTTCTTGTGGGAGTTGGGATACCAAGCTCGGATAGGAGTGGTAGCTCGACCTTGCGAGGCGAGCTGGGTGCTAGCTTATTCCCTGGTGGTGTGCTTGGCCCCTTTGCGGCTCGAAGGCACCAGGGGGAAGAAGAGTACCCCTAGCGTTGGCTGGGAGGTACCGGGGAGGTCACAACAATTAGCAATCAAGAGCGAGGAGAAGTGACAACTGCCGATGAACACCAACAAGCAATTTCACTGGTTAAGATACTCACTTTATATTTCGCATTATTGATTGAGTAAAATTTATGTAATGGATTCTGAATTTAGTTGGCAAGATGCTTGTTTGATTTTGGATTTCTGATTGAGTAAAATTTATGTAATGGATTTTGAATTAAGTTGGAAAGATGCTTGATAATGCCTAGTTGGAATAATGCTAGATGAACAGCCATTCCACCCTTGTCTTTGCTCGGATAATTCTGCTATGGGTTGAGTAGAAAACACTGAAGTATTAACTCTGTAAAGTAATGACGATCCCCCTTTGTAGTAAACTTCCAAGTTTGATATTCGTTGGTGAAAAAATTATGTTGACTTTTGTGTACATTTTCGAAGTTGTGAATTTCTGCGTTAAAACGTTCTTTCAATCTTGTATTTAAATCGTTGAATATTGTGATTTTTTTTTTAAGTTAAAAGAGGTTCAATTCTGAGGTTAAAATTTTCGACGTTGGGGTATGTCCGCGATCTTCGTTTCCCTTCTCGTCTGAATCCATCCACCTAAGACCCCTGAGATGAGTCGAACCCAGCCAACGCCTTGCCTTTGTTTCTTTGCAATATCCTACCCTTGAAATTGCTCTCGATCGAGCTTCTAAACCTTTGGGCAGATACCAGACTTGCGACCATCTCACACTTCGGTACAGGCGCAAACTCTCTTTCGGTCGTTGATATCCATGTTATGGTGGAGTGGTAATTACTTTACCCTATTTACCTCTTGTAGCGAACCTCGCCTGGTCGACCTTTTGGACGTACTGTGTACACGAACCGTTCGGAGGACTGTCCCACTAGCGCGTAGAGCGTTTAGCTGCCTTGTGGGAATCCTCGTGGCATTTCTCGGGCGGCTTGCGCTCGTGGTTGTGCCTTCGTTCTTACCAGAGGTGCGTGACTTCCCTGCACTTTCATAGGAGTGAAGCCAGGCCCTTCCCTCGAAGTCTCCAGACGGCAGG
>ML780011.1:599019-612019 GCA_009831015.1 Picea engelmannii
AGGCTCAGGTTGTAAGTTTCACTTTCAATTAATTCAATACAGTAATATGTCCCTTTCCCATAAAGATGATGTCACTTTATTACATAACTCCTTGATCATATGTATTGATTAGCTATTGAATATATTGATTTTCTTTCACTTCGATTGGTTTGTACTGTTGTGATCTGAACGACACAAGAGCATTGGAGCGAAGATTGGAACAACAGAGACCCAAGGAAAGCGTCCATAAGGTATGTCCATGATCCCTGTCTCTTAGTTCATTCAATAGGCTAGATCTAGGGAAAGAGTATTATTCTGTCCCGTTTTGTTCTAGATCCATGTGGATCTAGGGAGATCGGTTTGTGTTCGCACTTACGGATTAATCCTGAAACAAAATTGGCGACTCCACTGGGGATATTCCCTTTATTCTTTATGGTTTTTGAGTTTTTTTGTGGCCATTTGCTCCAGTTTCTTCTTTCTCCTTTTCTATCAGTCTCTGAGTCCTCAGGACATCCTGAGAGACCTTCTGGGTCTATCAGCCTGTTTGAATTTTTCTTTCATTTTCAAAATTTTTGTTATCTTCAGGAGTTCTCGCACTGTGTTTATTGACAGCCTGCGAGAACCAGCCAGGTTCGCACCCTGCATATCGGGTCCAGTGCGAACACCTCGCACCTTGCTATAAGGTTGACTGCGAGAATACTATCTTCTCGCACTGTGTTACACTGCTCACCTGCGAGCAAGATTTTTGAAAATTTTGAAATTGAGTTTTGATTTCTTCAATTGCTCAGATTAGTTGAATTACATCTTTTTGGCTTATTGGATCATTGATTTATATATCTATTTCTTTAGTTTGCTTGCTTGAACAGATTTAGGGTTTCTAGGTCTTTCTTGCTCTTTGTAGCTTGACTTTCGTTTCTTGGCTCTTATTGGCATTTTCATTCTCTCTAACTTCTGGAGTTGAGTGTGTCTGATTGGCTGAGAACCAGTGATTGGTAGAGAGTTAAGTGCTTGGTGTTTTCTCATTTGCTCGGTGGTTCGCAAGAACATTTTCGTTTGCATTGAGAAGACTCATTGGTTTGTTTTTTTTTTTACTTTCATTGAAAGAGTTGATTGGGTTGTTATTGTCTGGTTTGACTTTCTTTTTCTCGTTATTGAGAGTTCTTCTTGGAAAGTGAACAACAAGTTTTCTTTCAAGATTTTGTTTTTCTCTTTTCGAAAACATTGAAAAATCAAATTTTAGAGTTAATTGGAGTATTTGAAAAAGACATTTAGAGATTGTTCATTGATAAATGATTGTTTGCATTGACATCTGTAAGGAAATTGTGCATTGCGTTGTAGTATTTGAATTGATTTGGAAAATTTTCTCTCTCTCCCATAACTAGGATTCATGGAATGAAAAGAGTCATATTTCATTATCATCCTTGCATTATTTGGGTCAGAGTCATACATCATGAGTTTCACTTCCGTTACCTTTGAGTAATTAACAGCTCTTAAAAAACATTGTGTAATCTTAAAATTTATCTAGTAACTCTTTTCTAGGGCTCTTTTACACCAACATATTAGCTAGGCTAGTGCTTTGGAGTAGGAAGAGAGATACACTCTCCAAAAGCTCAAAAACACACAATAGCATCTTGATTTAGGGAGTGTTAAATTCCATTGGCAGCATATTGTCCTGGGACACCCTTCTAACACAAGGGTCAAGCACTAGGTCGCATCAGTGTTGGAAGAGTTACTAACCCTGCTTTGTTGACATTGGTGTAGAGATTGCACGTATTACGGGGATCACTCCGAGGTATACCCACAATTATGAGTGGAAGCCTTTGAGTTGGTTTCGGGCTAGATACCCTGCCCTTGCGTGTGGATCGGACTGACGACTGTTCCCCCAGGCTGTACTATTGTTTGTGGTGACCTTAGTGGCCTATCTCTCTAGGTTCTTACCCAAGGTGACTGTGGAGGGGAAAGTCTTCAAGGTACCTGGAATTGACGTTGATCAAACTCACTCGGGCTCCTTGGAGGGTATACCCATGATTATGTGTGGGAGATTGCAGCAGGGCGTAAGTCTGTTAAGCAGGTCGTCAACGTAACTTTTCCACCTTAGCCCCGCCCCTTCTCGTCTCATTGTTGCGACGTTGGATTTCATCACCAACTAGTGGCTTAGGAATTAGAAGGTATTGTTTGCTTGGTGGTTGCTTCCTAAATTTTGTTTACTAGTGAGTGTTGTTTATTTCTCGAAGTTGACCATAGGAATTTTCTCGCAGAACTTGTCACTTGTTTACAATTTCTCCCCCACGACGTTCTCATAGAATGCAAGGATTATCTCCAGAGCATCTGGACGATTCTCAACCTACTAGTACACTTGAGGGTTCACCCCATCAGACTGAAATCCCTGTGGTTACTTCACCACACGGGGAAACCAGTGACGTTCCAGCTGTCACCACACCACTTCGACAAGTAGAACGAACTGACTCTCTAGAAGATTTTCGAATTACCAATACTAGAGAGGACTATCGCATTCGCCGTGGTGAACGACCTTTTGTGCGATTGACTCCTTCTGAAGAAACCGTTGTTACATCTTCTGAATCAACTGTTGGGCCTTCTCACGGTGTAGTAGGCCAAGATCCTTTTTGGTCTGGTAATTTCCGACGAGTCCTTTTCGGTACAGAGTCACCCCCCGTCTACGAAATCAATCCTCCCGTGTCTCCCGAGACAGAGATTACACCCGAGACTACCACTTATCGTTTTGTTCTTCCTCCCGAGATGGCCCATCTCGCGAATACTATGAGTGTCCAAACCGAGATCACTACAAATACTCTTCCTCCTATCAATACCCAGAGAATTCTTGATGTCATATCGACATTACCACCTGGTTACCATGCGTTGAATGCTCTATTGAATCCTCCTAATCCAACACCTCTACAAACCCCAGCCGATTCTCCAGGTGGTCCTCCTTTTCCTGGGTATGAGGTTCCTCGTTTTATTCCAACACTCCCACCTTTTCCTTCTGGTAATCTTAATCCTAGTGGCACTATTCCGACTGTTGCACCAAACACGCAGATTCCCGTTGGTGGACAGGGTGGTACGGTTCCTTTTCCTTTTCCCGGACACAACACAGTTACTACATAACCTACGGTTAGCACACAACTTCCGAGTGGAACTATACCTACAGTAGGGGGACCAACCTCACCTTTTGGACAAAATATATCTCCTGAATTGGCTCAGTATTGGAATCAACTTCTACAAAACTTTCCTCAAAATGATGGGGGGCAGCAAGCTATCCCTACCGTTGGCCAACCTTATCCCAGGGTAACTAATCCTATTTGGGGTTCAGGTCAGACTACTCAACCTTAGTTCCCTACTCAAACTCAAGGTTACAATCCTTGGGGCTACTATCCTATCCGGCCACCATCGAATCAACTAGGGTATTCCCTCTACAGATAGTCTTCTTACACTCCTACTGGTTTGTCGACAGGGATTCCACCCCAAAGCCATCAGTACCCGCAAGTAAACCGATAATTTCCTTTTCTTGCTACTTTGGATTTGCAAGATTTTTCTAGGATTCTAAATGATCCTATTCGTCACTCTCCCCAATGGCCTGCTATTCCTGCTAAGCTCCCATCAGATATTCCGAAATTCGATGGCAAGCCGGGAGAGGACCCAAATAATCATGTCATGACTTTTCATTTATGGTGTTCGTCCAATTATGGATGACTCCATTCATCTACGTCTTTTTCAACGAACCCTTACCGGTTCAGCTGCGAAGTGGTATATTGAATTGCCACAAGGTTTCTTTTCTGATTTCAACACTTTAGCTATGGATTTTCTCACACATTACCAGTTACCGATCCATTACGATACTGAGACTGAGATCCTGACTTCTTTCAAACAAACTAAAGGTACTCACATCTTAGATCATATACATGAGTGGAGACAGAGACGACATCTCATCAAACTTGAACTCCTTGATCAGTTACTGGCCGAATGGTTCACGAAATCTTTTGTGAATGAAATTGGTAAAGACATTGCTATGGGTGGTGTTGTTACAGAGGAGCAGGCTATAAGTCGCGCTCAATATCTTGACCTCATTTATTCGCAAACGGGAACACTTTACGATTTACTTCCTGAACTACCTCGTCCTAGTACTTCCAACACTTCAACTGCTCCAGCTGCCTCGCATGCAGCTGATGGTGTAATTGGTACTGCTCATACCCACTCACATTCTGTTTCGACTACAACCCCCAAATCCACATCTTCTAATGTTCAAAATGCTCTGTCTCCTACTCCTCCTGCCAGTAAAACCTCTGAAGTGAACGATGTTCAATCTACACCGACCGGTAAAAATAAATCAAAGAAAGGGAGAGGCAAGAATAAGGAGAGTAAAAATAATAATCAAAATGAACAAACCAAAACCCCTCCTGCTGAAGATTGGGATAAGCGTAAGCCACGATATTCTTGCCTTATCTGTGGTGATGATCACTACACGAAGGATTTTCCTCGACGTGCCGAGGTTAATAAGTTCCTTCAAGGGACGCCAAAACCATCTACGCCGACAGTCTTGTCCCAACCCTTCTCGTCTCAGCAACAGGCCTCTTTGGTCATCCACGACCAACCATCTACTTCTACGACATCATATGTTTTGATGTGCACTAGTGATTCTAAGAACAATGACATTTCCATTGCAACTAGAGCCAAAGATTATTCTCCATCTAAGGAGAAGGTTGACAATTTACCTCTTGCATTGGTACAACCCTCTCCAACGCCTCCACCTACCAACGGTCCTCTTCATCTCGAACGACCGAGCTCTGATACAGTACTCCGACCCCCGAAAGGTGTCGTTAAGAAATCGACATTCAATCCTCACGCTCGTTCGACCCAGAACTATAGCATTGTCGAAGATCTGGCCCAAGCACCTTCAGCGATGTCTTCCCTTGAAGTCCTTCAGTCTTGTC
Source organism: Picea engelmannii (assembly GCA_009831015.1). Lineage (NCBI taxonomy): Eukaryota > Viridiplantae > Streptophyta > Pinopsida > Pinales > Pinaceae > Picea > Picea engelmannii. Next base: position 603,945 of record ML780011.1, read on the forward strand.
CTGCACAACGAAGGGCTCTGTTGAAAGCTATAGGTGGAATTGATCCTACAGATAAGAATTTGATAGTCTTTGACTTGGAAGACCATGTTCCAAGGTTACCCCCACAGCTTGTGTTTCAGATACAAGTTATTGTCTCAGAAAAGAACATCTGTCGAAATGTTGTTGATGAGGGTGCCTCTACGTGTGTAATGTCTTTTACTTGTTGGAAAGCCATTGGCTCTCCTCCATTAAATGAATCACAAAATACTTTGAAAGCCTTCAATGGCTCAGGTTTTAAGCCTTACGATGTTCTTCCATCATTGCTTGTTACTCTCGAAGGTAAGACAGTCCAAGTTGAAGTGGAAGTTTTCGATGCTCCCTTAGATTATAATCTTCTTCTTGGCCGTAGCTGGGTAGATTCTATGCGCGCTGTTGTGTCAACACTTTTCCGTGTAGTCCATTTTCCTCATCAAGGAAAGATCGTTACGGTTGATCAACTTGCCTTTTTTAATTCCGATACTCGCATTGGAACGTGTCGTTTATAGCTAAAACCCCACCGGGTTATGAGAATGTTGGAGTCAGTCTTTTAAAAGACTCTTCGTTAATGGGTACTTTTCCCATACCACCACCACCCGATATTCTATGCCCGTCAGTTGCTTCTATTAATATGATCTTCATTGTTCATCATGAGCTTCTAGTGTCTTTTGACCCTTGGATAGTCCCTGATCCAGGAGATCATCCTCGTTTCGTCGACGTCATGCCTTTAAGTCCGATTGAGTCTGCTTATCATGTGATTCAATCGACAACACCTTCTACACCCTCTCTGGAGGAGTTGTCTCCTGTTCCTTTCCATGCTATCTTTCCCACTGACGAGATGATCATGTCCGTCATGGCTGATACACCTTGGGATGATGGGCATCATCGTTCCATACTATTTCTGGAACAACACACTCTCAAGAATTACCAGTGGATTTCGACTCCGTCGACCGTTGTTGTCATAACGACCGTTCCCGGATCTACACGTGATGTGTTTGCGGAAGGGAACCTTAGCAATATTTCTCCCACGATACCCATTGATATTTCAGTTAAACCTAGGATAGTTGAAAATGTTCACATTGGAGCTTCGTGTTCTCCAGAGGAAATTGTCACCTATACTGCTTTGTTCAAAGAATTTCGTGATATCTTTGCCTGGAGTTACGAAGAGATGCCAGGTATCGACCCTGCTATTCTCATGCATGAGATAAAAACGTACCTCGGAGCTAAACCAGTACGACAGCGCCTCCGTCCTGTCCATCCACGCAAAGCGACAGCCATCAAAATCGAAGTTGAAAAACTTCTTAAAGCTGGTTTTATTTATCCCGTGGCTCTGATAGAATGGGTTTCCAACCCTGTACCGATTGATAAGAAAGGTGGTAGTATACTTGTTTGTGTTGATTATCGGGATATTAACAAAGCCTATCCAAAAGACAAATTTCCAACCCCTTTCGTCGACCAGATCGTCGATGATTGTGCCGTCAGTGAAATCTTTTCTCTCATGGATGGATTCTCTGGCTATAATCAAATTAACATCGCTCCTGAGGACCAACATAAAACTGCTTTTATTTGTCCTTGGGGTACTTTCGCCTATAGGAAACTTCCCTTCGGTCTTAAGAACGCAGGTGCAACTCTTCAACATGCCATGTCTTATGCGTTTCACGATATAAAGCATATCATTCAACCTTATTTGGATGATTTTCCAGCTCATTCTATGCACCGTGTCGATCACCCTAATCATCTCCGAGCAATTTTCATTCGTTGTCGGTTCTATCGCATTCGTCTAAACAATCATAAATGCGTCTTTTGCGTAGAGTCCGACCGTCTTCTCGGTTTCATTGTTTCATGTCAAGGGATCCGGGTAGATCCTATTAAGGTTGAGGTGATTCTTAATCTCCCTCCTCCTTCTTCACTGCGCCAGTTACAAAGTTTGCAGGGGAAAGCAAACTTTCTTCGTTGTTTCATCACTAATTACGCTGAGATTACTCGTGGTTTCACACGTCTTTTAAAGAAAGGTTCAGAGTTTGTTTGGGATAAAGTTGCCAACAATGCTTTCTTCTTTTCCCTCCTGATTATAGTCGGGATTACTTTCTTTATCTGGATGCTTCCGAGTATACTATCGGCATGGTCCTCGTTCAAGAGGATGATAAGCACGATGAACATGTTATCTATTACCTAAGTAGAAGTCTATCATTAACATAAATCAAGTACCAACATGTTGAGAAACTGGCTTTGGTTGTTGTTCAAGCAGTTCAACATTTTCGTCATTATATTCTCTCCAGAAAAACTATAGTGATTTCACATTGTAACCCCATGCAACATATATTGACACGTCAATTTATGGGGGGCAAGTACTCCAAGTGGATTGTCATTCTCCAGGAGTTCATCTTGGAATTCGATCGCACCACGTCGAAGAAATCCTTAGTTTTTGCTGAGTTAATTTGTGATTTTCCCCACTCTGCCACGAAAAATGTAGCAGTCGATTCATTACCTGATGAATCGCTTTTCCTGATCGACACTGATGATATTTGGTATGGAGATATCATTATCTATCCTCAAAACCAAAATTTTCGTCCTGCTTTGTCCAGTAATGAACGACGTCGTATACGTTATCAGGCTTGCCAGTACATTATCCTCGGCGATACTCTTTACCGTCGAGGCATTGACTCTGTCTTTCGGCGTTGTTTGACTTTTGACGAAGCTGAGAAAGCTTTGAATGACTCCCATTCTGGAGCAGGTGGTGGTCATATGTCTGGGTATGCTACTGCCCAAAAGATCTTGCGTGCAGGATATTTTTGGCCTTCCTTATTCAATGACTACATTACTGTTGTTCAGAAGTGTCATGCCTACCAGACCTATAATCAGAAGATTCGGTCGCATCCTGCTCCCCTTCATCCTGTGGTCTCAGTAGGTCCTTTTGCAAAATGGGGCATTGATTTCATGACATGTCACCCTCACTCGGCTGGGGGGCATGGTTACATTATTGTAGCTGTTGATTATTTTACAAAGTGGGCCGAGGCGATGCCAACATTCGATACTACTGGAAAGACTGCAGCGTTATTTCTTTTCAACCATGTCATAACTCGTTTTGGTGTTCCTCAGGCTATCGTTACCGATCACGATAGTCATTTTAGGAATTATATGATGTCTGAACTTATAGAGAAGTTGGGTCTTCGTCATGATAGCTCAGCACCCTATTATCCACAGGCTAATGGCCAGGTCGAAGCAATCAATAAAGTTCTTATAACCATGATTCGACGGATGATAGGAATACATAAAACCAGCTGGCACACGATGTTGTTTTCAACATTGTGGGCATATCGGACATCTGTTAAATCCGCTACGGGATTTACACCCTTTCGATTAGTTTATGGCATGGAAGCCATTCTGCCAATAGAATGTGAGATACCTTCTTTGAAGCTAGATGTAGAACTCTTACCTAATACTTCTGCTGAAGAGGAATGTCTGTTGTATTTGATGCGATTAGACGAGACCCGACATGATGCCACATTAGTAATAGAAGCCCAAAATAAATGTGTTAAGGCACAATATGACAAGCATGTCAAGCCTCGTGTTTTCTCTGAAGGTGATCTTATTCTTCTGTATGAACAGGATAAATATGTCCTAGGAGTCGGGAAATTTGAACCTATGTGGCATGGTCCTTACATTGTTAGCAAAGTTTTGGAAAAAGGAGCGTATGAGCTAGTTGATTATGATGGTGTACCTTTGAGTGAACCCAGGAATGGGTTGTACTTGAAGAAGTACTATGCATGAGTTATTTGTGCATGAGTACATGTATTTTATGTATCATACTGCGTGTGTGTGTTACTTTAGTTTTTCTTTTGACGTTATCTGGTCTCTGCCCTTACGAGACGTTGTGTTTGATTGCCAAATGTCAGAGTATTTGCTTCCTTATATTGGCTTCGCCGATGGAGCTAGCCGTAGTACTCGGAACTTAGCTTCCGCTGCATGGGAAATCTATGCCCCGACAAACGAACTCATATCTCTACGAGGTATATGTCTTGGCCGAGCAACCAACAACATCGCAGAATATAGCGTTGTTGTTGAATTATTGGTTGATGTTATCTCTCTTGGAATTCATCATTTGGTTGTGCGACTTGACTTGCAGCTTGTAGTACTACAGCTCGGTAATGTATATTCTATTCGAAGTCCTACTTTATTAAGGGTATATTTGCAGATTCGCCTCTTGGAACGGTATTTTGATCACATTGAATATCAACATATTCCTAGACGTCTTAATACATTAACAGATGTTTTAGCTAATTATGTGTTGGACATGCATTTAAATCATTTATAAATCAAACACATTAAAATGTACACAATGTAAAGTAAACTGGTAGAAGCCGTGAATATATATAACGATCAAAAGAGTTTGTTTTTACAAAATGTTTATCCGAAGACCAAAATATCAAAATTGAAGCTCATGGCTTCTACATAATGACGTCACGGATGACGTTCATGATAACACACTAATGTCCTAGCAACTCTGCGGAGCAGTCGCCCCATAGATGCAGAAACCCCCACAGTGTGACGTTGATCACGTCATGGAATCTCTTCCAGAGTCATATCTGGAACGTCTGCCATCAGACCCTCTAAATTTTGCTCCACGATCTGGTAATCCTCGGCATACTGTGGTAATACTACTGCTGCTTCTCCTCGTCGCTGGATAGGGGAACTGCCTAGAGGTCTATATGGTCCAACGTCTGTGTTATCAACAAGTATTTGGTGTTAGTCTTCGGGTAAATCTATAAAACAAAAACATTTAAATATAATAAAAATTCAAAAACATTTAAAAACCAAAAAAAAAATGGTGTACTTCTTACCGAGGTCTCCCCACTGAGCATCTTCAGGTAATGCTAGATCCATATCTCCTCGGAAATCCAACCCAGCATAGGCATAGTCATCCACCAACAGCATCTGGTTCTGCAACCAGTCGAAGAAAACATCGTCATATTTGACGATAGGTCCTGCCACATGTCAGGCCATGAGCCGACACCATCGTAACATCCTCGAACCTTTAGGACCCGGAAGGTGCCACTCGGCCTGTAGACAAAGAACAGGGACCCTCTCTTGAAAGAAGGACACTAACAAAGACCCATATCCAAACTGTTTCAGATCTCCACTCCTACACTTAGTCAACTGTTTTTTGATATTGCGTAATACTGCATCAGCCCAATTAAATACCCGGGGCTCAGTACACTCGATGGCGTACTGGAAATAGATCTGCAAAGCCATATGTGGAGAAACACTTCATGCCATCCGAGCAATGGTGAAGAGAATTGTGCGGAGAGTCAAGTCAGTTACTCCCCAAATTGCCACTTTCCCTTTCTTCTTTTCGACCTCAGGTACGCAGTACTGGTTGCAATATTCACTCATTTTTAAATCCCCTGCTCTGTTGTCGGTCAAACTGACATAGGACCCATGCCGGGATAATCCGGTCAAGAAATATATGTCCTCGATGTCAATAGTCAATGTATGAGCTCCCACGATAAAAAAATTTTGGTCTGGATCCCACATTCGGACTAGGTACTCCAATAATCGAACTTGGGCTCTCATGCCCGGGATACGGAAATATTTCAAGAGACCACAGTCTCTTAGTGCAGCCATGGTGGGAGGATGGTTTTAAGCATTGGAATTATCCTCCTCGTGCTCTCGTTCCCACCACTCTAGCACCATGGTTGTGGCTATTTACCTGCATAAGAAACATACAAACATGGTTAATGATCTTATTTATGAAATAAATTCTTTCTATTGGCTAAACGTTGCATAAATTTTTGGGTTCTGCACTGTTCGCAGGTGCTCTACTATGCACAGTGTGAACTTCTCGCAGGTGGCTTAAGGCCCATCTGCGAGAATGAGTCATTCTCGTAGGTCCTGTATGGGCCACCTGCGAGAATGCCTCCACGCGCATAGGGTTCAAAAAATAACTTAAATCTGAACTTTTAACCAATAAAATCATAATTTTGAACCATGAAAATATCAGGAATGGAGAACTTACCAAAATGTTGCTGACGGCTCGTTGAATGATCACCCGTAGCTCCCGGAAATCGACATCGAATGTAGAGGGTAAAATGAGGGTTTTTGAACTTAATTGGTAAAAGTGTGAAATGGTATTATATCAAATGTGGGTTTTTTATGTCTATTTATTATTTAACCCTAATCACTAATGTGAAAATGAGTGAAATGACTTGCAGGTAAACAACATGGATGATTATGGACATAATTTTTCTACGGTGTGGTGTGATTTTGATTGTTTTCTATGGTTTTGACATAAAACCTCGAGCGCCTTTTGTCCGTTCTTGCGCTTGTGAAAAACATAAGAACGTGATCGAGCATCGTTTTATCTCTTTTTCGGGCTCGCTATGGTTATATGAAAAAGGAACCCCCCTGGAGTTACCTTTAACATTTTTTTAGACTCTCTAAATATGAAAAGATCGTCGAGCGACATTGCTATTTTCACGCTCGATAAAGTATTTGAAGTATGCATCCTTCGAGCGATAGTTTAACCCTTTTTCGGTCTCGTTGGACTATTGTACGAAAAATGAACTGAGAGAGTTCTCTTTTAAGTGTTTTTCCAAACTCTATAATCTTGAAAAACCTTCGAGTTTACTATCTCTGGACTCGTTAAACAAACATTGACAAACCCGTGATGGGACCGAACCACTCCTTCTTAGGGTTCGTTAAAAATACTCCGAGGGACTTGTCCGAAGGATGAGCTTATATCAACAAGAATATGTGATCCTCTTTGAGATTGCGTAAAAATAAAGAGGTACTTGCTAGAAATGGTGGGGGAAAATTCGGGAAAGGGATATGTTTCATCTTTGTATTAATTGGCAGTAAGTGTTGCTCTTGAACATAACACCCCCTATTCATCATTCAAAACCGGTTTGGGTAATCCATTTGTCTCTCATTCGATTTGATATCAAGGTCTTTCCATGTGTCGTATTTGAGTCAATGCTGTCAAATCATTGGTCGTGTCGTTCATATGTTCAAGAGAAGTCCGTCTGAAACCTTTATTTGAGTTGGCCATCTGCAGTTATCCATTCTCTTCGTGTCGGCCTTCCCTGTGTCCAAAGTCCAATTGCTACATGCTCTGTTTCACTATCAAACTCTGTTACTCATTTCGTGTCATTGATGGGGATACATCAAGGCCCTCCTATGACGAGTCTTGTTCCGTCGAATTCAACACATTATCCGGAATTAAGACTTAGAAATCATTTAGTACCTTCGAGCTTGCATGCCTCAATGGCAAGTTTCCTCGCTTTCGACAGTGGGTTTACATCATTGACCCCTGATCGAAAGATTCTGTTGGATGTTCGACATCAACTCATTTATTCACAGTCGATGGATTGTACTTTAGTACCTTGGGAGTCATTGACATCAATGGTGATTTCCCTCACACTTGTTAACAATTACATCAATGGCTGGTAATCAAGTGGTTTCTACCATGTTCGACTTCAACACATGTAATCACATGGTTAGATTCGTACTTTGGGCGATGAGATTGAAGACCCTGGATATTGTCTTAAGTGATCTAGGTTGAGATGGAGTATGTATAATTTGTGACACATAGATCCACTGTGTATATTTCGTGGCTATGTCGTCTTGATTGAAAAATTGTCGCATAGATCCATAGTGTATTCGGGTGGCTATGCTATATTGTGACGGCATGGATCCACAGTGTATGATTGGTGGCCATGACCTTTGTTTATGATGTCATCCATCTATGATCTGAGTATAAGAATGCCTACCTCAGAAATTGGTATACATGATATTCTGTCGATGCTTGGGTGGTTGCAGGTTTTTGATTAGATATGCTCTTGATTCTCGACACACACATGCAACTTACAAACTCTATTGATTGTCACTGGTTCCAATCTCGGACTTTGGGGGGCATTCTGTTATCCACAATTTTGGTCATCGTGATGATGTTATGATGATGGAAAATCAAGCTCTTCACTAAGAACACTTTCCTGAGAAAAGTTACATTTGTCTTCTTCCAGAAATCATGCTTTTAAGGGATGTTCGCAGGCTACCTATAT
>ML780011.1:612069-623206 GCA_009831015.1 Picea engelmannii
ATCCACAATTTTGGTCATCGTGATGATGTTATGATGATGGAAAATCAAGCTCTTCACTAAGAACACTTTCCTGAGAAAAGTTACATTTGTCTTCTTCCAGAAATCATGCTTTTAAGGGATGTTCGCAGGCTACCTATATATTTTCCTACGAGAATGCCTGATTCTCGCAGGCTGCATTAATCTGGGGTGCGAGGGGTTCGCACTGTACTTAACTGTCAGGGTGAGAACATCTTCCAAAGGAAGGAAAAAGATGAAGTTCTCGAGCCTTCTAGAAGGGTGAGTTGGCATTCGAATGGTTGTTCAGGTGCTGGCATTCCAGATATCTTGGGATCATTCCTATCCATGTAACTAATCTATTTTCTCCTATATGTTGAGGGGAATGCTTATGGAAAAGGTTAGAAGCAAACTAGAAAGAGATTGATTGGAGAATTATTGAAAGCTTGTATGAAGGACTGATGCTACAACAACTAGAGACACCAGCAAGGTCATCAAAAGTGGTTGATTTTCTTCATGCATGAGCAAGTGTGTGTGTCAGAGCTAGGAGCCATCGAAAGGAGATCTACAACATCAAGGCTCAAGTTGTAAGTTTCACTTTCAATTAATTCAATACAATAATATGTCCCTTTCCCATAAAGATGATGTCACTTTATTACATAACTCCTTGATCATATGTATTGATTAGCTATTGAATATATTGATTTTCTTTCACTTCGATTGGTTTGTATTGTTGTGATCTGAATGACACAAGAGCGTTGGAGCGAAGCTTTGAACAACAGAGACCCAAGGAAAGCGTTCATAAGGTATGTCCATGATCCTTGTCTCTTAGTTCATTCAATAGGCTAGATCTAAGGAAAGAGTATTATTCTGTCCTGTTTTGTTCTAGATCCAGGTGGATCTAGGGAGATCGGTTTGTGTCCGCACTTACAGATTAATCCTGAAACACACACGCATCTTGGAAGTTAATGACAATTGTGATCGAACTCATTGATTGACTTCTTTGCACCTTGAACCTAAGAGAAGATTATTGACGGCATGGATATTACAATGATTATTATGGGGATGTTTGCAAGCATTGTTAATGATGGATTAGATGTTGTACTTATCGCACGCCTTGGAATAATTGTCGAATTAGGTTGACCTCGTTGTGCCGAAATTTTACTTTTTGTAAGACTTTTAGTAACTAGTTTTATCTCACACTTCATTTAAGTTGGCTTCTGAATGTTCTGGAATTATTACTCTAGCGCACAATGATTAATTGAATATCATTACCTGTGACTAAGGGGGGGGGTGCTGGTGTCACTCTTTCATGATGTTTTATTTTCCTAACGTAGCACAAATATTTTTTGACCTGTTGTATGTCTCTTGTTGTCATAACGACAGGGTCGTTACATATGGTATCAGAGTCGGTTCAACCCTGCAACTGTGGATTTTCATGGCTTCTACTATTTTATACACTTGAATTAATAACTTAGTGCTAATCAAAATTTTAATCTGTCCATGACATACTCATGGTTAGAGGATGCCCAAAGTTCCAGGACGTGGTGCCTAGGGAGGAGGCACGACGCCTCCAGTAGCACCTGCGTTAGAGGGGTCCAACCTCCAAGGAGAAGAAAAAGTCTTGAGCATGAGCGGATTGTCGCGCGGGATGCGTTGGGTCTAACCAGATACTTTAAGGGAAATTTCAAAGGCCTCGACTAACCATCTGTATTGAGATAAGGCCAGGGAGCCTATACCGCTTAGGGTCAAGAGCGCGCCCCAGTCAGTACTGGTAGAATTCTTAAGGAACTCTAGAAGATTAAGTTCTCGCATCCATGAGTTCTACGAATGGCTCAGCCGCTGAGGCATGGCTGGAGATCAAGGCGATGTGCTTTGTGATTTGCAGTTATGACCTGCAACATGAAGGTCTGCATAGTGGGTCTTTAGCTAAAGGGGAGCGCTCTTTTATGGAGGAAGACACTCCTATCTAAGCTAAACATGGCAACCAAAGTCGTGTTAGGGGAACGATTCGAGGAATGATTATGGGAAAAGTAATTGTAAGAGGAATTCATTGAGCACCATCTCTATGAGTTCAATTCTTTAAAACAGGGTGGTTTTATGGTTCTGGATTATGATACCAAATTGAGGGAGCTACTTCGGTATGCCTCGCATCTGAAAAACGAAGAAGTTGGAGATCAGGAAGTGTGTGATTGACCTTAAATCAAGATTTTGTGTGGAGGTGAGGATCTAAATTCCTTAGACATTGCACGATGCAGTCTAGTAGGCCTCTTAGATAAGGAATATTTGCCCGCGAGAGTCCAGGAAGGACTCCTACAAGACCATCTGGACTAAAAAATTCTGGTGCGTAGTAGCATCAAACATCGTCCAGAACAAACCTCTTAGTATCAAGATACGTCTATATGACCCTTGTTCATGACACCTTGATGATAGGTTCCTCAGTACTGGGCTCCCTACAGGGGACCACCACATCCGCGACAGCACCGCTAATGGTCATCGTTTAGGCTTGTCAGTATAATATACTAGGACCTTAGGCTGGTGGGCCAAATAATTCTATTTCAGGGCCAAGAGTATTGGACCGAAGGGGGGTGATGGACTTGTGAAGAGTCACCTTACCAGTAAGACTTTTCGATTGAAAGGGCTAGAGTGGGTGAGTCAACAGGACACACTACTGTGGAGGAGATGGGCAAGGCACATAGGATTCATGACCGCAGTAAATAACCACTAGGCTGAGAACCAGTCCACTATGCTCAAGGCATCATGTGCCATCGCCAAACAAACTTTTAGTATTTGTTAGACCCTAGTGCTACGAAGAGCTCTAATTATAGTACTACGCTAAAGGAATTTGGGTAAGGGAATTCGACAGGATGAGTTTAGATACGTCGATGTGGCTTCGGGTACCAACCAAATGGTTGGGGGAAGGGGTATGAACTGTCGCTTCAACCAAGGGATGGTGTAATGAAGTCCGAACTATGTCACGACCTTAAGATCTTATGACAACATGATCATTATGGACTGGTGGGAATCACATGATGCAATACTCAATGGTAAGATGAGGTGGTTGAGTTGGACCGATGATGAAGGGAAGAGAAGTGTGATTATAGGAAGAAAACGGGGAGTATCCCCGAGGTTCATTTCTTCCCTACAGCTACAAGAGAGCATGCACAAGGATGCAAGTTATATGCATAGTTAGCATTGAACGTCAAGGGCATGCAAAAAGGATTAGAAGACCTTTCGGTAGTACGAGAGTTTGCGGACATGATTCCCAAAAGAATTTTCAAGTGGGTTGCCTGAAGCGAAGATGGATTATACCATCGGCCTAAAACATGGAACTGAACTTATGGCAAGAAATACTTATCGAATGCTGACCCCTGAGTTACATGAGTCGAAAGTGCAACTAAATCAGTTGTTGGACCTAGGACTTATACGTCCAAGTGTATCACCTTAGAGTGCTCCTGTTAATTTCATACAAAAGAAGGATGGGTCGTGGAGACTTTGCTTGACTACCATCAAGTATTCCTTGATGACATTTTGATATTTTCTCAGATGACGAAATATCAAGATGAACTTTTACGCTCGGTACTACAGTGTTGCGAGAGAACAAATTACGAGAAGAAGTCACAAAGCTTTGGAGTATTCATTTCTTAGGGCGTGTTATCTCTGGCGAAGAATTCGTTGTAGATATAGTGAAGTAAGAGGTTATTGTGGAGTGCTTTGCACCGAAAAATGTCCCAGGAGTGTGTAACTTCATGGGTTTAGTGGGATATTATCGACAGTTCATCGAGGGTTCTTCGAAGATAGCCAATCCGATTACAGAATTGTAGAGGAAGAAGAAGAAGTTTGTTTGGAACGAGAAATGCGTGGAAGCATTTTAAAGGCTCAAGGAGCTGTTGACGACAACTCCAATGCCAAAGGTCCCTAGCATGGACAAGGGCTTCTTGGTATGCATCAACACATCCAAGGAAGGCTTAGACAAATTCTGAGGCAATACAGTCAAGTGATCACTTACATCTCGGAGAAGTTAAGGAAGTGTGAGGAGAACTACGTGACGCACGATTGGGAGTTATTAGTGATCGTGTATGCCCTAAGAGTGTGGAGACACTACCTGATTGGACGAAAATTTAAAAAAAACATACCACTATGGTTTACAACACCTTTTTATGCAAATGACTTGAATGTGCGGCAAAGGCATTGGTCAGAACTTATTATCGATTATGATTGGGAGATTTCCTACTAGAAAGGAATAATGAACAGAGTGGCAGACATGTTGAGTCGGAGACCACGCGTATTTCTAGTGATACCTCTTCAAACTAATCTACGAGAAAATATTATAACTACAACATGACACTAACTGGTATAAAGAGGGTAAGGAACTTTTCGGGAAAGATACCATGTTGGAACCAAAATTGAGGGATATACTATGGACAACGATGGATCTTTGAGATATAATAGCTAGATTTACTTACATCCCAAAGACGAATTGAGAAGTTTTGATATTATGCGAAGCTCATAGAGCAGTGTGCATGGCTCATCGAGGACCCATGAATATGAGGACTGATCTTAATCCCTTATTCTTCTAGAAGGGATAAAGGCGGACATCATCAAGTGTGTGGTGAGATGTCTAGAAGGTCGACAGGTGAAGGTTGAGCATAGACATCCAACAGGATTGCTACGTCCACACGCCATTCTGGAATTGATGTGGGAAGTCATCTCGATTGACTTCACTGTTGAAGTTCCATTGATGACAAGGATGGACGACCCGATTGTCGTGAAAGTTGACACTCTGACGAAGAGTTCACATTTTTTCCCTATGCGTATGATGCATTAGGCGCTATGTATAGCTATATTTTATATTAGCGAGATGTTGAGACTGCCAGACATACCAAAGGGATCATATTCGATAAGGGATTCAGTGTTTGGAAGATGATTTTGGATGAGTTTCCCAAGAGGCCTTGGGAACACCACTAAAATTTAGTACAACATGTCCTTGAGATAGACAGGCTGACCAAAGGAACGAACCATTTTCAGAAGGTTGTGTTGCGCATGTGTGTGTTGGACCAACATAGACGTTGGGAATAGTTTTGTCCACTAGCTGTGTTTTCATGCAACAACAACCATCAAATCACCACTAAGATGGCACCATTTGAGTTTCTTTATGAGTGACCATGTCAAATGCCTTTGAGTTGGGATGGACGTGAGGATGGGGTCCTGGTAGCACCAGGTGCGATCCAAGAAGTGAAGGAATAATTACGACGATATTGAAGGGGATGGAAGAAGCACATTATCAACATAAGGGTTTGCCGATGCACATCGTGTGAACATAATTATGAAAGGCCTAACAGATAGTCATGCCTCATTCTTTGAGGCGTATGCACGATGTTTATCTTTCATTTTTGTGCGACTTAGGGTAAGTAATCCTACGCATGTGATGGAATTGAGTTCTGGGCGGATGTTGGGCAAGGGTGGGCTCATGACGGAGCCAATATGCATTATGGGCCATTGCATTCGATAGCTATGGTGTCAAAATGTCGATCAGGTCAAGGACCAGTGGGATTATTATAGTCCACACACAACTACCTGGGAGGATGCATATGATATGCGTCATCAGTTTCCCTTTGTTGATAGCTAGACATTTAGATATTGTTAGATACTTTATTTTTTCATTTGTATATTGTGAAGCTTCATGACGAAGTTTAAAACAAGAGGGGGTGTATGTAACATCCCTCTCTTGCACACACCTGATGTGACTTATTTTTGTGGACACTTGTGTGCAAGTGATCTGGTTCACTATATGTTCTACTATTTCATTTATGTATTATGATGATGTTGTGGATATGATGATATATCATTTGATTATATATGTGTCGACATGTGGTATTGACTGGTTTCTCCTAAGTGTGCATGACTCTTGTGAGGTTGGGGATGTTGATGGCATCAATGGACCTCCTTGGACTCCAGATCGAGTCAGGGAGTGGACTGCTTATGGTTTGCGTATTTATTTTATTTCATATGTGGCATATGACTGGTATATTATGATGTTGTTTATGGATCGTTGACATGTTCGTTGATGGATGCATGCTAACGAAATATTGCTAATCAGACTCACATTTGGAGTAAAGGGGTCATGCACGACAACCAAAGATGTTGAGGGAGAGGTGCGGCAAAATCCATGCCACAACATACTATCACTCTCGTTGTGGCTCGAACTGTAGGTTAACGATTACCTAGTTTGAGAGATCCACGATGCCGTGAGGGCAGACTGTGACAGTCAGTCACAATAATTCTAAGGGGTGCACAATAAGAAAAGATCCTTATTCCTTATATCTCCTTAGTCTCCCACAAGGTCACTTGACGGAGTATTGACTCTGGGGATTGACGTCTACCAAAATCAGTGAAAAGGCAAGTGGCACCCTTGGAGCACGTCGCGAAAATAAAATAGGAATGCAAGCGAGTGGCACCCTTAGAGCACGTAATGCGTCTTGAAGGGAACACCACGATTTTAACTCTGGTAAGTTAATAAACCTAGTACCTAGAAAACTATGCCTCCTTAGGACTTGGTCAGCCTTAAAATGAATGATGGTATGAGTAAATTTTAATAACTAATTTTTCCCTTAAGCATTGTCCCCGAGCTTGGTGAATTTAAAACCTAGGTCTAAGTATAATTTGTGAACAAAAACAAAACTTAATGGACATGTAACAAGAAGGGGGTAAATAAAATTCAAACATTAATAATTAAAGTAAAATTTTAATGAAAGATTAAATTATTAAAAGGGGAAATTGTTTTTTATATCTAAACTAGCTAAATCTGAACTTATAAGAAAAGGGGAAACTTAAGGAAAAGGGGAATGTACAACATAGTAGGGAATCTAGTCTTTGAAACCTTCTAATTGTGAACTCAATTAGGTTTTAGGAAAGGCGTCATTCATTAGAGAAATGTAAGGGAATAAAGGGACACCGATGAGCATTTTTAGGAATGCTTTTAGGTGGGTGAGGGAAATAGGCAATTTAATTAATTAATAAATTGATTTTGTGGTGCAATTAAGGGATCGGGTGACATGTGTATAGGGGAGGATTATCCTAATTAAATTTAATAAAAAGAATCTAATGAGGGTTTGGGAAATGAATCACTAAGAATCTAATGGAGGAGGGATGGTATGCATAAGGTTACGCTGCCGAATTTTATCTTTACTAAATTTTTCTTGTGGGAGTTGGGATACCCGGCTCAGATAGGAATGGTAGCTCGACCTTGCGAGGTGCTAGCTTATTCCCTGGTTGTGTGCTTGGCCCCTTTGCAACTCGGGGGGCTCATGAGGAAGAAGAGTACCCCTAGCGTTGGCTGGAAGGTACCAGTGAGGTCACAACAATTAGCAAGCGGGAGGGAGGAGGAGCGATAGCTTCCAATGAACACCAACAAGAAATTTCACCGGTTAAAGTACTCACGTTCGATTTGGCATTTTTGATTGAGTAAAATTTATGTAATTAATTATGAATTTAGTTGGCAATATGTTTCTCGATTTCACATTTGATTGAGTAAAAAGTTATGTACTGGATTCTGAATTTAGTTGGCAAGATGCTTGTTCAATTTCACATTTTTGATTGAGTAAAATTTATATAATGGATTCTAAATTAAGTTGGCAAGATGCTTGATACGACATAGTTGGAATAATGCTAGATGGACAACCATTCCACTCTTGTCTTTGCTCGGATAAATCTGGGATGGGTTGAGTAGCAAACACTGAAGTATTAACTCTGTAAAGTAATGTTGATCCCCCTTTGCAGTAATCGTACAAGTTTGACATTCGTTGGTGAAAAATTTATGTTGACTTTTGTGTACATTTTCGAAGTTGTGAATTTTTCTTTTAAAACCTTGTTTCAATCTTGTATTTAAGTTGTCGAATATTGTGATTTTTTTTTAAGTTAAAATAAGTTCAATTCTGAAGTTAAAATTGTAGACGTTGGCATATGTCAGCGATATTCGTTGCACTTCTCGTCTGACTCCATCCACCTAACACCCATGAGCTAAGTCGAACCCAGCCAACGCCTTGCCTTTGTTTCTCTACAATATCCTACCCTTCCTGTGCTTTGAAGGCCCAGTTGAAATTTCTCCCGAATGAGCTTCTAAACCCTTGGGTGGAGACCAGACTTGCGACCAACTCACACTTCGGTACAGGCGCAAATTTTCTTGTTCTAGTCATTGATATCCATGTTATGGTGGAGTGGTTATTCCTTTACCTAATTTACCTCTTGTAGTGAACCTCGCCTTGTCGGCCTTCTGGACGTACTGTGTACCAGAACCGTTCGAAGGACTGTCCCACTCGCATGCAGAGAATTTGTCTCTTTGTGGGCATCCTCGTGGCCTTTCTCAGGTGGCTTGGCACTCGTGGTTGGGCCTTCGTGCTTAACAGAGGCGCGTGACTTCCCTGCGCTTCCAGAGGACTGAAGCCACACCCTTCCCTCGAAGTGGACTGAAGCCACACCCTTCCCTGGAAGTCTCCATACCGCCAGATTGCGCGTGGATTATCTTTTTAAAACCTGGATGACCGATGAATTTGTTTAAATAATAATAAAAAAAAACGTCAATGAAAACGATTTCATCTCCGCCATACAACAAGTATTTTTCCCTTTAAAAAAACATTAATGACAACCAATTTATATCCGCCATACACCAAGTTTTTTTCCCTTTAAAAAACGTTAATGACAACCAGTTTATATCCTCCATACAACAAATATTTTTCCCTTTAAAAAAAAAATGTTAATGACAACCAATTTATATCCACCATACAACAAATATTTTTCCCTTTAAAAAAAAAATGTTAATGACAACCAGTTTATATCCACCAGACAACAAGTAATTTTTCCCTTTAAAAAGCGTTATTGACAGCGAATTTATCTTTGCCAGACCACAAGTAATCTCCCTAAAACAAAACGCTAATGACAGTGAATCTATCCATGCTAGACCACGAGTTGATCCTCTTTATAAAACAGTTTACTGACAACGAAATTAACCCTGCTAGCGTTTTTTCTCCTTATGGAAACCGTTAATGACAGCTTTACCTTCCAGTCAGAAAGCACACCTTATTCTAATTTTGAAACCCATCATGGCAGCAATTCCTATCTGGCCGAAAGGTACTAAGTCTAGATGTCCCACTTGCTACCTTCTATTTGACTATCGATTTATGGGTGAATAAGTTTCTATTCTTAGTTATTTGTTTCTTGATGGCAAGGATTGTTGGAATAATGTAGAAATGATAGGCATATTGCTAGGGATTGGGTTGATGTGTTCCGTTCATATTTAGCATGGAGAGGTTTGAGACCCACACTTCATGGATCTATGATTTGGTTTGTTGAGACTATCTCACCTATATATTGTACCTTGATTTCATTAGATAATTGAATTGGATTTGACCATTCCTTTGAGTGAGCGAGCCTTTTGTGCTCTCCTCCCTTTTGCCTCTCTGTGTTTAATTTAAGTTGGTATCAGAGCGCAGGAGAAGAGAGTCGTGGTGCGTTGCTGGAGTAAGGAGGCAGATCGCTGCATTATAAAGCGGATCGTTGGGCCGAGAGGCATTCTTTAATTGCAGTCTCAAGCAGAAGAATCGAGAGGAGCCGCCAGCCGGATTTATTGTCCTCTAACCATTAATCGCGAGCTGTTGGAGCATCGTGGAGTTGAGCGTGCAGTTGAAGTGGATAGTTGTAAAGTCTCAGATCTGCGTGGAGATTCAGTCCTGTGTCTGTGTGTCGCATAGGAGGAACCAACAATCACCGTGTGTGGAGAAGTGATTTATGTGAGAGAAGTGCTCGCCTGCATCAAGGAGACACCAGAGTGTGTCGAGCATCGTCGATTGGAGGACGACCTGCGTAGAAGAGGAGGCCCGATTTGGAAGACCTGCGTAGAGACCTGGGCTGCAACCTCTGTGAAGGGTTGACTTTCGATAACCTGACCTGTGATAAATTGGTGCAATCAGCAACCAGAACCAGACGTTGATCGGCGCTGCCTCCTGGCGCAGCCTGCAAAAGAGCAAGGTGTGTCGTCCAGTTCTTTTTTTCTAAAATTTTTTTTGCTAATTAGTTTTGTATTCATCCTTAGAGATCAGGTGAAATGGCCACCGCCCAACAACATTTGGCTGATACATATATCAATGAGGCTTCCAAATTGAATGGAGAGAACTATGTCAATTGGAAATTCAAGTTGGAGACTGTTCTTGAATTATTTGGTGGCTGGACGATTGTGAATGGCACTGAGTTGAAGCCTACAGATCCTGCATTACTTGCAGATTGGAATAAGAGGGAAGCCAGAGCAAAGGTCACATTGCGAATGTCCGTGCAAGATAAGATTATTCCTCACATCAGAAATTGTGACACGTCTAAGAAAACATGGGACTTGCTCAAAAGTCTATATGAAACCATTGATGCAAATCAGGTACTGTTTCTAAAGACCAAACTGATGTCAATCAAGATGGAAGCAAATGAAGGGGTAAGTAAGTTCATCTCTCGCATCAAATATTTAAGTGATAATTTGGCAGTGATAGGTGAAAAAGTAGCTAGTACTGATCAAGTAACTATCGCTCTGAAAGGTTTACTGCCAGATTATAAAGTGTTTATTTCAGCACTTGCAGCGAGAGAAAAACCCCCAAATTTTGTAGATCTTACAGGTATTCTCCTTCAAGAAGAAAAAATGATGAAAAATTATGATCAGGATGCTAAAAGTTCAGATCTCGCACTGATGGCACGTGGTAAATATACGCACAGAGGTAAACAATGGAGCAAACCATGGAGCAAATCATGGAATGGAGACAGAGGCAAATCGTGGAATGGAGACAGAGGCAATTTTCACTCAAAACAGAAAGGTATGGCTCAAACTGATGTTAATAGAAATAATGGAGATGGTCATTATTGGGGCAAACCAAGACACCTCAATAGAAATTATTATCAAAACAAATATCACAGTAATAGAAGCCATAATGAAAGTCACAATGTAAATCACAATGGGAATTTTGCAAACACAGACGATCCTGAAATTAATGGATTAAGAAATCTGAGATTATTTATTTCTGAGGATGCTCTGTCTGCTGAGACAGATGATAAGAATGCATGGTTTATATATTCAGGTGCATCTGCACATAT
The DNA here is from genome assembly GCA_009831015.1 of Picea engelmannii. Lineage (NCBI taxonomy): Eukaryota > Viridiplantae > Streptophyta > Pinopsida > Pinales > Pinaceae > Picea > Picea engelmannii. Next base: position 623,188 of record ML780011.1, read on the forward strand.
GTCCTGTAGGAGAGAATGG
>ML780011.1:624101-679692 GCA_009831015.1 Picea engelmannii
TTTCACCCTAGCTCTCATAAAATAATTGCTAGCAGAGATGTGGTATTCCATGAACATACAGATACTAGTGATAAAACTGATCAAGGGAATACTTATGCTAACAATGATGAACATGTTAAATTAAGCCCAATAGTTGAGGAGCAAGAAGTGGAACAGCCACAAGAGAACCAGCAGGAAAAGGGAAGCAGAAGTAGAAGCAACAGTGAAAATAGCAAAAGCAGCATGAGCACTTCTATCAGTTCAGATGATGAGACAGCAGAAAGTAGAAGGATAATGGATGGAACCCCTACAGGTGATGTAGTACTAAGGAGGTCTTCAAGACAGACTCGTTGTCCTTCAAGGTATGATGATTATGCTTTAATGACTAATATAATACAAGTCAATGAACCAATGAATTACAAACAAGCCAAAGATAAAGAAGAATAGGTTGAAGCAATGAATGATGAATATAACTTAATTATGAAGAATCAGACTTGGGAATTAACAGAGTTACCAGAGAACAAAACACCCATAGGATGTAAATGGTTGTTTAAAGCTAAGTTTAAACCAGATGGAAGCATTGATAGATTTAAAGCTAGATTAGTCGCAAAAGGTTGTGCTCAAAAGGAGGGAATAGACTTTGAGGAGACTTTTGCACCAGTAGCGAAATTAAACACAATTAGAGTTCTGGTTGCATTAGCTACTACACATAATTGGAAAATCCATCAATTAGATGTGAAATCAGCTTTCTTAAATGGTGAATTAAAAGAAGAAGTGTACTTAGACCAGCCTGAAGGTTTTGTACAGAAAGGACAGGAGCATCTTGTATGTAAGTTAAAGAAAGCTATCTATGGATTGAAACAGGCCCCTAGGTCATGGTATATAAAGATTGATACCTTCTTTAATCAAAAAGGTTTTGTGAAAAGTCAAAGTGATCCTAATCTTTATGTGAAAAAAGATAAGGAAGGAAATATTTGTTTAATATCTTTATATGTCGATGATCTCATCATTACAGGAAATGCATGTAAGTTGATTGCAGAAATAAAAAATCAACTATCACAGGAATTCGAAATGAAAGATCTTGGTGAACTACACTATTGTTTGGGACTTGAGGTTTGGAAACAATCTGGCAAAACTATAATCACTCAAAGTAAGTATCTGAAGGAGATATTGAATAGAGTCGATATGAGTGATTGCAAAGTATCAGCAATTCCTTTAGAACAGGATGTGAAGTTATGCAGTCAAGATGGAACAAAGGATGCAGACGGTACTTTGTATCAATAGTTGGTGGGAAGTTTGAATTATCTCACTACTACAAGGCCAGATATATCATATGCAATCAACATTCTTAGTAAATTTATGGCCAAGCCAAATGAAAGCCATTGGAAGGCTGCAAAGAAGGTCCTTAGATATCTGAAAGGGACAATGAACTTTGGTCTTTTATATACTGATAAGTTTGATGTTCAATTGGCAGGTTTTTCTAACTCTGATTGGGCAGGAAATCCAGATGACAAAAGATCTACTATAGGTTATGCATTCAACATTGGATCAGGAGTAGTATCATGGAGCAGCAAGAAACAACCAATTGTTTCTCTATCATCCACAGAAGCAGAATACAAAGCCATGGCTAGTGCAACATGTGAAGTTGTCTGGTTGAGGAGAATTCTAGAAGATGTTGGAGAAAAGCAAATAGAACCTACAAAAGTACATTGTGACAATCAAAGTGCGGTCAAGCTGGCACACAACCCAATTTATCATGCAAGGACAAAACATATTGAGCTGCAACATCACTTTGTTAGAGAAAAGATTGAGTCTAAGGAAATTGAACTTATGTATTGTAACACAAGTGATAATGTTGCTGACATATTTACAAAACCTGTTGGCAAGATTCACTTTGAGGTCCTTAGGCATAAATTAGGTGTTGTAGAAAATCCATTTTTACATTAAGGGGGTATGTTGGAATAATGTAGAAATGATAGGCAGATTGCTAGGGATTGGGTTCATGTGTTCCGTTCATATTTAGCATGGAGAGGCTTGAAATCCACACTTCATGGATCTATGATTTGGTTTGTTGAGACTATCTCACCTATATATTGTACGTTGATTTCATTAGATAATTGAATTGGTTTTGACCATTCCTTTGAGTGAGCAAGCCTTTTGTGCTCTGCTCCCTTTTGCCTCTCTGTGTTTAATTTAAGTAGGATTGGTCAAATAGAGGTAAGTTGCCATGCCGCTAGTAACGGTAGAAGAGTTAAACTTTAATATTTAAATTGATGTCTTGTTATTTGAAAACTAAATTTGCATCGAATCTCCTTATAACTTTATCTGTAGTTGTTTTGTAAAAAGAGATTTAAAAAAAAAAAAAACAATTTTCTAATTAAAAACTTATTGTTTATGTAAATTTATTCATTACAACCAGAATGTAAATTTATTTAATTACAACCAAGAATTATTGGGAATGTACAGTAATCACACAATCATATTCATATTATTAATAGTGCTAGGAGGTGTCCTTTATTTATTAAATTATTGAAGAGATATTTATCTTCCTTATTGTATACTTATTTAAACACCTCAAGGGTCTAGAATTCAGTAAGGTTCGTAGCCCCTAAATATCCAATGATGTTTGTTCATTGATTCTATTACTATCATCTCCCTTAGAATGATTAAATAATAATTATTATTATTAGTATTGATGTTTAAATTTCACATGTTCATAGATGAAGAATGATGATCTTGCGGGGAGTGTTCTAAGGTTGGTTACATATCTATTTCACAATATTGTAAAATGCCTTCGTTCAAGGATTCTATTTATTAAATGATAGGTTAGATTGTTAGACTACTTGCACATCTGGAATTTGCATTTTAATAAATAGTTTAGATTGTTAAACTTTTTGCGCATTTGAATTGTAGTAATGATGATCTTAGGATTTAGTCCTTTCATGCATAACGAGTTGTATTATGATGAATGACCATTAATTAAAAGGATAGTTGCGCACCCAAATTTTAGTATGACGTACGTCATGTATTATTAGACCATTTGTGTGCAATGATAATTGAAGTGTGGAGTGTCGTTAAGTCATAGGACTTCTCGCATTGTGAATTTTGTCTCGATGATGATATAGCATCCTTGTCTTGCACCCTTAATTGTAATTATTGATGGGATTATTAACAAGTTTTCCTTGCACCCTCAATTATTCATGTTACTGGATTAGATTAAGAATTGGTAATTACCTTGCGCCTCGATTAATTTCTTGTATGGAAGTTGGGGTGTTTAGTTTCTTTTTACGCCTTAAAAATCAATTGATTATGCCTTCAATCACTCACGCACAGTGTAACTATGTGGATGGAGGAATTCCTAAGTGCTTAAATTAACTTCACTCATTGTAATGATGTGATTGATGTCCAATTCAGTAGTTGGATCACATGCACATCTTGGAAGTTAATGACAATTGTGATTGAACTCATTGATTGACTTCTTCGCACCTTGAACCTAAGAGAAGATTACTAGTTCCATGGATATTACAATGATTATTATGGGGATGTTTGCACGCATTGTTAATGATGATTTAGATGTTGTACTTCTCAAACGCCTTGGAATAACTGTCGAATTGGGTTGACCTCGTTGTGCCTAAATTTTACTCTGTGCAAGACTGTTTAGTAACTAGTTTTATCTCACACTTCATTTAAGTTGGCTTGTGAATGTTCTAGAATTATTACTCTAGAATTATTAATTATTACATAATTAATTAATTAATTAATATTAATTAATTATTAATTAATTAATATTAATTAATAATTTAATATATTGTGCATTGCACATTAATAAATAAATATTATTTTTTTAATTATTTGTATAGGACTATATTAAAAAAATTAAAAAATAGTTTTTACACCAACTAACAAAGATACCTCAAAGAAAAATTATCGACACATAATAAGTTGCAAATTGCAATATTGAACGTACATAGTGATATACGTACTAATAATTATCTTTTATTAAGTTAATAATTAAGTTTCATTTTTAACACACACACACACACACACACACACACACATATATATATAATATTCTATTATTGATAACATTGATAATTATTAGACTAAGTGTTTGTTGTGTAGGGATATAGTGGCATAGATGTGGAAGCTATATGGAGCTATATGTTATATGTGTGTGTTGAAGATGTATAATTAACTTTTATTAAATTAATAAAAAAAAATATTTTTAATATATATATATATATATATATATATATATATATATAATTAAAGAAACATTTTTTAAGCATATGCATATTTTACTAAGTTTTATTCCACATTGAACACTTTACCTTTTTATTTATTTTTACAAATTTTTATGCTAAAGTTTTTTACTCCAAACACTTTACATTGCTTTCGCATATGCTAACCTCCCCATTAAGCATTTCACTTATTTATTTACTAAGTTTTACTCCACATAGAAGAGTTTACTTTTTATTTATTTTTACAAAATTTTATGTTAATTGTTTTTACTTTATTCATGGGTTGGGATTAGTTTATCATGATGTTTTTCATGTATATTAAAAGTAATATTTTTTATTTATCAAATAAATAAAAAAATAATGACATTTTAATATTTTTATTATTTATGGATTGAAGATTATATATTTAATAACAAATAATTAATTTTTGATAAGAACAAATTATAAATTACCTTTTTTCATTAAGATATTAATAGTGTTTGTTTTTTTAATTCAAAACAATAAAATCAAAATAATTAAAAAAAATAAAAAACATAAATAAAACTAATAAATAAAGATATTAAAAATTAAAATTTCAAGAAATTTTAATGTGTACAATCTGAACAGGTTTAATGGTTAAGAACATTTAGAACATGTGTTTCCACTTTGGAGGTCACGAGTTCAAATTCAGAGGGGGTAGGGTATGTACACCTCCATAGACTTGAGGGGGTAGGGTATGTACACTTCCATAGACTTTAGCAATCAAATCGTTGCAAGGGGGTCCCTTGTCCCACAAAGAAGGATGACCTTTTTACTCAATAATAAATAAATATTTTTTCCATACACATTACCTTATATAAACCCTTACACAAAAATATTTTAACAATATCTTTGTTAATGAATCTAATTTGTTTATAAAATTTGGATTTGATATTGTTTAAACTTTTAAAATTTTTATAGAGTTAAATATTTTTTACCTAAAATAATATTTTCTCAAAATCAATCAAACCCTTTATAAAAAAGAAATTCATAATAAGCCACTTGAAAATCATTTTTCTTATATCTAACTTCTTATTACAAAATCTCTTCATCCATACATTACTACTCTAGTTGGAACCAAGTGAAATGTAAACATTCTCTTTTATATTGGATCCTCAATATTTTAAAGTTTTAACTTTCAACTTTTCTTCTAATCCACTTAGTGCTTTTTTTCACATAAGTTTAACATGTGTTTGGTGTCGTTGATATGTTTTAAAAAATGTCCATTTTTATGATGTGACATAAAATAAATACCATGCAATATATAATCAATATGTTCATCGTGGTTGATATGTTTTAAAAAAGTCCATTTTTATGATGTGACATAAAATAAATACCATGCAATATATAACCAATATGTTCATCAAAAATGTGTGCATTCATTATTAGATTTAATGTTTATAACACATTCTTTAAGGTGAATCATTTTAGATACAAAACTCAAGACATCCACAACATTTCATAATCATATCAATAACTAAAGAGATTATCAACGCATTCTTTAAGGTGAATCACACATTTCATAATCATACCAATAACTAAAGAGATTATCAACGCATTCTTTAAGGTGAATCACTTTAAATACAAAACTCAAGACATCCACAACATTTCATAATCATACCAATAACTAAAGAGATTATCAACGCATTCTTTAAGGTGAATCACTTTAGATACAAAACTCAACATTTCATAATCTTACCGATAACTATAAAGAGAGATTATTAGCATGACCATGATCTAACTTTTAGACACATAATCAATATAACCTATAACCAATATAATACGCATAATAGATTTGAACATCGTTATATAGGTCAAACCCAATTAAAATCCAACTTCAATTTATAACCTATAATGCAATCGATGTAGGATATCTATAACACACATAATAGATTTGAAGATAGTTGTATAGGTCAAACCCCTTTACAATCCAACTTCAATTTATAACCAATAATGCAATCAATGTAGCATATCCTATGTCGATTATGTTGATGATATAAAGAACTATTTCAACACAGATTCCGAGTTTCAAAAAAGTGTAGAATATATGATGACAGGTTCAACGTATACATCGACCGAGCAAGAATAAGTAGAAGAAAAGGGATCTAAAAATCTTGGAGGCGCTAGCAAGAATGGAGACTGAACCAGGGCCAAAATAGTTGAGATTTTCAATTGACAATTGGCGGGAAGTTACAAATTTTGAAGGTGAACCAGTCGAGAGGGGTCGAGGGGTCTAATGGAAACCAAACGGGGACTATATACAATGTCTCTTTATAGTTTAGTGTTTTTTATCTAGTCTCATCTGTTTTGAAGCAGTGTTGTAGAGTTTCTTCATCTTGTCACGGGCTTGGTAGAAGCATGGGACCCTCATTAAAACTCTAAAGTCATTTAATACTTTCTTGATTTCGGTTTATTGCTTGTGTTAAATGTTCTCGTTTTTTGGCCCGTAGCTGCTTTTTTTTCCTTCCACGTTACTATCTTTGGTAACTGGTCCATTGGTTACCTTGCTTTGCGAGTTCTAGGTGTCAGTTCTACCTTTGTGGATAAGTATTTCATTCTTAACTGTTTCCTAGAGCACTTATGGGCTCATCAGATGAGGTTGGTGGGCAAAAAGGCACTCTTTGTTAGAATATGAAAGATTGTGCTCGTTTTACCATTGACAATACCCTTGTCACCCAACCATAGGCCGAAGCCACCCTCCGAGCACCTTGACCTTGACAAAGAAGAATATTGGTAGCAATCAATAGCCAAGCAAGGCTAATGCACCAGGAAAGAAAAGTAACCAAAGCTGATCAGATAGTCCCACCTAGAAACTGGCGCAACACTCTTCCCCAGAAACTTGTGCACAAAACTGCCAACTGCAATGCGCACAACTGGCTCTCTGCAATTCTGAGAATGTGTCAAATGAGATACTGACACCCTTTATTTATAGTGGTTCTGGTAGACTTACTGGGGCCGACTTCTCCTTCTGGGTACTAATTAATTCATATTAATTATATTTTTGCAGCCGACATCTTGTCTAGGGTTTCCTTTACTTCTTTGCTTCCTTCCAGAATATTCTAACCTCGTCATAGGTCACAATAGAGGTTCATACCTCTCGAAGCTACCATAATATTAACACTCCCTCCTAGCTAGGGAGGTATGGTCTTGATCACAAACAGACCATTCAACTGGTAGTATCACAAGCACCGTCATTATTATCCAACTGGGTAATTTCCTATGACAACTAGTACAATATCAATTGATAGAACACAACTGTGTCTATCCACGGTAGTACACAACTACTCAAACCATGACACATAGTCACAAACAGTGGAACATATCCACCACAGTAGTATATCTCTACTGTCTGGAGACAGGTAGTCTCCATAACAATTATTTGATGAAAACCTGCACATAAAGTATTGTTAAAATAAACTGAATCATCTGGGCCAATATTTCACTCACATCTATGAGATCTGAAAGAATATATGCCCTTAGTATAGAACATCAACAATGTGCTATCTGCCCTATTCTTCTCAAACAAGGAAGAATGATTGTTTCTGATTTCTGAGCCATGGACCATTCCTCACCCTAGGCCATTCTTCCTACACTAATCAAAGTGCACCCTCGAGAGAATGTATAAACCCTAAGGAATGTATGTCCCTGATTGCTGAGCTTGAACCATTCCCCACCTTGGGCCATTATTCCTACACTAATCAAAGTGCACCCTGGAGAGAATGTGTAAACCCCAAGGAATGACTTTCCGGACCATTTCCTCTATTAACCACAAGAGGAAAATAATGTCCTGTATCAACCTCCAAAATGGACCATTCTTCATGTTAACTACAATGAGAAATAGTTGTCCGGTGAGGTGGGCCAGTCTTCTTGAGTAACCCTCAAGAAGAGAGACTTCCCTAGACCACTCCCCGTGTTAACCACAATGGGAAGTAGTTTTCTATGATACATTAGCAATCTGGACCATTTCCCATGTTAACCACAATGGGAAATCATTGTTCGTCAGAAATCTCAATCCACTTTCCGAACAGGAAAGAATCTGTCCAATCTGGACTATTTTTCAATCACAAATATAAATGTTTCAATAATAGCTTTCAACAATATTTTCAATAATATTTTTAGTGCTTCCTCCTAACCTAGAGAGTCTTCCCTTTTAGCTAAGGGAGTTATTTCCACGATCCCCATCTTCTCTCTGAAATATGCAAACTTTATTCTGGATAGAGGTTTTGTTAGAATGTCTATTGTCTACTCGTCAGTGGGGATATACTCGAGCTTTACCTCTCCTTCCTGGACTTTATCTCGAATAAACTAGTATTTGATCTCAATGTGTTTCGGCCTTTCATGAAATGCAGTATGTTCTAATAATCTTATACAACTCTAATTATCACAATGTATTATGGTTGATTCTGGAATCTGATCAAATAAATCAGAGATTAACTTCCTTAACCATATTTCTTCAGTGCATGCTTCACATGTTGCGATATACTTTTCTTTTGTTGTGATGAGTGCGACAGACTTTTGTTTCCTACTTCCCCAAGATATCATAGCGGAGCCCAAGCTTAAACACATACCTGAAGTGCTCTTTCTGTCTTATGCACTTCCTGCCCAATCTAAGTCTGTGAATCCATGAAGTTGTATATCATTGGATGCGGTATATCTCAAACCATAGTTTATTGTTCCACGAATATATCTTAATACATGCTTTGCAGCTATCCAATTCATGTCTTGGTTCCAACTGGAACTGGCTTAGTGCATTAACGACAAAGAAGATGTTTGGTCAAGTATTTACCAAATACATCAATGACCCAATTAGTTGTCGATATAGAGATGGATCTACAAGATCATAATCAAGAACTTTCACTTTTCTTATATCTGCATTCATAGGAGTTTCCATGGACTTACAATCCATCATTCCAAATTTCTGAAGGATCTTTATTGCGTACTTTCCTTTTCCAAGGAATACTTCTGCCATACTTCTAGTCCCAAGTAATAATGCATGAGACCTAGATATTTCATATCAAATTCATAAGATAATTCCTTCTTGCACTCGATAATAAGAGACTCTTCACCTGTTATGAATAGATCGTCAACATATAATAGTAGAATCATAGGTGCATTGTCCACGACTTTGTAATAAAGGTTTGATCTGCATGACTCTTGGAGAAACCAAGTCTCATTAGATAGTTGTCCATTCTGGCATACCAAGCCCTTGGAGCTTGCTTGAGTCCATATAGAGATTTCTTTAATCTGCAAACGTGAGTGTCTCTAGAATGTACCTCAAACCCTTGAGGTTGTTCAATATATACTTCTTATTCAATAGCTCCATTGAGGAAAGTTGTCTTTACATCCATCTGATGTAAGTTCCATCCCATGGAAGCGGCAAGAGATATGATAGCTCTGATGGAAGTATATCTATACACCGGAGAAAACATTTCATCATAATCTTCTCCCTCCTTCTGGGAGAACCCTCTAGCTACGAATCTTGCCTTGTATTTATCCATGCTTCTGTCTACTGCATGTTTGATCTTGTACACCCATTTTGAAGTTACCATCGATTTTTCTTTAGGTCTTGGTACGATTTCCCATACCTCATTTTTCATAATGGATTGATGCTCTTCTATCATAGCTTCTTTCCATTGTCCCTTTTGAACTTCTTCTTCAAATGTGGTAGGTTCTTCATCGATAAGCTTCGTCATGTATGCTGCATAACTTGAGAATCTTTTAGGTCTTTTACTCTTTCTGAATGTTCCTTCTGGAACCTTGAGTATTTCTGCGTCTTGTAAGGTAGCTTCAAGCCAAGCTAGTCTTTTCTTGGTAATAGGTACGATATCTGAATAATTGTTTTCACATGGCTCCATAGGATGATTAGGTAGTTCTTTTTCGTCATTTTCATTTTCTGTGCTTTCTTCGTTAAGTTCTTAAATCTCTTCTTCTTCTAGAGTTTCTTTTATGGATTTCTTGAAGGCCCTCTTCTCATTGAATGTTACGTCTCTGTTGACTTCGATCTTGTGTTGTTTTGGAATATATATTCTATAAGCTTTGTATGAATCATTGTATCCCATGAATATCCATTTCTTTCCTGAAGGTTCTAGTTTATTCCTCTTGTCCTTGGGAATGTGAGAGTAAACAAGACATCCAAATATTCTTAGATTTTCAACATTAGGTTTCTTACCTGAGAAAACTTCTTCTGGTGTCATTTCTTTCAATATACGATGAGGACTTCTGTTCTGCACATATATTGTTGTCACTGTTGTTTCTCCCCATAAGAACATGGATAGACCTTGATCATTTAGTAAGGATTTTACGGTTTCTTCAATGGATCTATTCTTTTTTTCTGCTACACCATTTTGTTGAGGATTATAAGGAACAGACAGCTCCCTCCTAATCCTTGCCTATTTGCAGAATGCAACGAATTCCTTTGATGTGTATTCTCCACCATTATCGGTTCTTAGCGTCTTGATCTTCTTATTTGTGAGATTTTCTATTTATGCTTTGAACTGTTGAAACTTGTTGAATACTTCGTCTTTTGTCTTGAGTCGATATAACCAAGTCTTTCTTGAATAGTCATCTATGAAGATTACATAGTAAGAATATCCTTCTAGAGATTTTACTGGCATCGAACCGCAAAAATATGAGTGTATCAGATCTAGAATCTCCTTCGATCTATTGTTGCTACTTGGGAATGGTTTCTTGATATTCTTCCCAAGAGCGCCTCCTTTGCAGATTCCTTCATGTGTAGACTGCAACTTTGGTATTCCTTCAACCATCCTTTTGAGAAAGGGTAAGGCTTGATAGTTAATGTGAGCGTACCTTCTGTGCCAAAGCTCATTGGGTTTGACATCGTTATGTATAAGAGCTTCTTCATTTTGTTCTAGTAGTCTATACAGATTTCCTTCACAACTTCCAATAACCCTAGCATTCTCTATGATGGAGTCTTTATGCCATGATAACACCTTTCCATCCACGAAGTCTATTCTGTTTCCTTTGTCTTCTAGGCAAGATATCGATACAAGATTCTTTTCTAAACCAGGTACATATAAAACATTGCTTAAGTGAACATAGTTACCTATTTTCATTTTGATGGAGGCTTGTCCAAATCCTTCTACGGGGTAGGTAGTTTTGTCTCCAAGCTCTACATTGTATGAGGTCTTCCTGTCATTTAGATTTGAGAGTCTGGCTTGATCTTCCATCATGTGCCTAGAAGCTCCACTATCAATTATCCACATGTCATCTTCAATCGTTCCAGTAAGTGTTGAGTAGTGTAAAAGACTGATCGTTTCACTCATGTCTTTGGTTGACTGGTAACTGGTCATGCCTTGATCCAAAACTTCAACTTCATCGTTTCTATCTTCTGAGAGAGACAAAAGGTGTGGTGATTTAGGGCGCATATGAATATCTTCTTTTTGAGCAAGATGCTCCATCACAAGGTGTTGGATATGAGATTAGGGTTTCTACAACTGCTTCTGCTAGTAACCCCAACAATAGTATCTTTGGAAGCTGCTCCTGCTAGTAACCCTAGCGGCAGTTCCTGAGCGAGCTCAATATCCTAGCGGTTATGCTTCCTTCCAGCGTTTAGACTGAATGAAGGAGGTGTGGGCCCATAACTTGATAGAATATGAAAGATTGTGCTCGTTTTACCATTGACAATACCCTTGTCACCCAAACATAGGACGAAGCCACCCTCCGAGCACCTTTACCTTGACAGAGAAGAATACTGGTAGGAATCAATAGCCAAGCAAGGCTAATGCACCAGGCAAGAAAATTAACCAAAGATGATCAGATAGTCCCACCCAGAAACTGGCGCAACACTCTTCCTCAGAAACTTACGAACAAAACTGCCAACTTCAGTGCACACAAATGGCTCTTTGAAATTCTAAGAATGTGTCAAATCAGAGACTGGCGCCGTTTATTTATAGTGGTTCTGGCAAACTTACTGGGGCCGACTTCTCATTATGGGTACTAATTAATTCATATTAATTATATTTATGTAGTCGACATCTCATCTAGGGTTTCCTTTACTTCTTTGCTTCCTTCCGGAATATTCGAACCTCGTCATAGGTCACAATAGAGGTTCATACCTCCCGAAGCTACCATAATATTAACACTCTTAACATTACTAACTCTTCCAAATGAAGTATCCACTTTACCTCTCCGCCACCCTCTCCTAGAATAACACTTTCAAAGGGTCTTGCTGAACATTATGGAGATCTGCAAGTTTGTCCTAGGTTTTCTTGTAATACGCAGTTTTGTTCTGGCTATACTATCCCGACAATCAATCTAGTTGGGAAGGGATATTTTTCATAGCCTGTTGATTTTCAGTTAGAGAAAGGTCATAGTTCATCCCTCACCAAATAAAGTGACCAAGAATCTTGTGCTTAGCTCAGACGTAGGTTTAGAAGAGACTTGTCATATGGATCTCTGTGGTTTAGTCCACCGTGTGTCCTACCACTATCTAGCACATGAGCCTCTATAGGCATGGATGGAAAAAACTTGGTGCCCTACTTTAGGTTATACGTCGGAGGTTCTTTACCTTGATAAAGTTTGGTTGGGTTTTATTTTCTGCTCTCCAAAGGACAAAAATATTTTAATGACCATATGTTGGTTGTTTGGAGGAAGCAATATCATGCTTAAGATATGGAGGGTATCTTTTGATCCCGACACTGATTATTTTCCACAGGAACATCTCTGGAATGAGGGAGCTCTAAGAGCTATTGGTGATGTCCTGGGATCCTTCATTTCACTAGATTACGAATCTCTCAAAGCCCCATCTAGAAAGGTGGGTAAAGTATTAGTGGAGTTGGACATCCATGGAGGTTTACCAGAGGAAATTGATATAGAGTGGTGCGACCGAAGGATTAAACAACAAATAGATTATATGGGGATTCATTTTCATTGTAGTCGATGTCACTGCATGGGCCACTTGCGCATAGACTGTAAGGTCTTGGAGGTATTGGAGGAAATGGATGATGAACAAAAAAACTGGAGTGTGCCAGACTACACCCCATCAGTGGAGATATATGGTTCTAGAGATCTTTATTTCCCGTCGGAGGTGGATAGCCAGGAAGAGTCGGTGGTCACACTATTAGGTAAGATCAAAAAAAAAATTCCTTCTCTTTATGAGTCTTTAACATCTTGGGAACATGACGTTGTGGAATCCTCAGGATGGTTAAAGAGGTTGACTAGCTGTGAACAGCCTCCCTGCGAGGTTGAGAAAACCCTGGAGACTACTATTAATCAAAAGTTATTTTGTCAAGAGCCATGCAATGAGGTTCAAACTTGTCATGTTGTACCTAAATCTGATTCTATTATGTTGACTCAAAACAGTATCCCTATTTTGTCACCTTGTCTAGTCTCACCTTCTCCTGTTCCTGAGAACCTTCAGTCAACGACTATCTCCTCATTGCCTCTGTCACCGACGGATGAATATATTATTTTGGGTTGTAGGGAATCAAAAGAAGATGAATCTTCCCTCTCAGTTGTCCTCAAATCCCTTCTTCCTTACATCCGAGACCAGGATTCAACTATCCCATTACCTGTTTACCTGGGTAAAGGTGTCTTTTATGATACTAATGGAGGGGGAAAATCTAGTACATATACTACCCTTCCTGATGGATCAGGGAAGGAGTTCGCATGGTCTACAGGCTTATGCATATATCTACCTCCCATCAAAACTTGAAGCTCAAGGAAAAAACTAGGAGGAGGGACTGGTTCTGTTGGTGTTAATGAGATTTCCACTTTGGATAGTGGGGCAATTAGAGCATTGAAGGCCCTGTCGAGGGAGAAGTAATGATTTTTCTGTCCTTGAATATCATAGGAATATGGGGAACCCTTAAAGCCACCATGTTCCACCGATTATTGGATCATGTTCGACCATATATAATTTTTTTACAAGAGACCCTTGTTCATGAACAAAAAGAGAGAGGTTTTATGCATAAATTTCTCCCTTCCTGGGTTTCTTGCGCTGTCAATTATGTTGGCTCCTTGAGTGGTTTTTCAATTACCCGGGACCCGAATTCTTTTGTTTTACAACATGTACTGACCTGTGGGGGTGTACTTCTATCTGGAAAAGTTATTGCTACTCAAAATTTAATATCTCTTCTTAATGTTTATGGGCCTTGCTCGAATAAACTAGCTTTCTGGGATCATTTGGTTGACAATGGTATTCTATCTATTGATAATTTGATCCTAGTTGGTGATATTAATATCACTCTCTCGTCATATGAAGTGTGGGGAGGTACTAACTCTTCGGGTCCTTTGGCATATCATTACAAGTTAATGCTACAATCAAAGAATCTTGTGGATATTCGTCCAGACAAGTTGGTTCCTACCTGGAGAAATGATCGTCAGGGGATACATGTTATTGCAAAATTTTTGGACATATGTATGGTATCGGAAGGTTTATTATCTACAAGTGGTATTTATCGTACCTAGGTGGAATATCCATTCATATTGGATCATGCTCCTATAATACTTGAGCTGGAAATGGCGCTGATGTATAGATCATATCCCTTTAAACTTAATCCGCTCTGCGTACTTGAAGCTGATTACAAGGCTTTAGTTTATAATGTTTGGAAGGATCCAAAATACAATTCAGAAGAAGGTTATCAATGCAAGTTGGTATGGAAGTTAAAAGATCTTAAAAGACAGACACAAGATTGGTCAAAATAGAGAGAAGGAAATCTAGTGAAGCGTTTGGCTTATCTGGAGTCTCAGATCAAGGATACATTTTTAAATTTTGTGGAGGATTACTCTCAAGATGATAAAGAAATATTTCTCGGGAATTTATAAATGGAAAGGAACAAGTTTCTTAGTATCAATGAGGAAAAATGGCATCAGCGCAGTAGATCGATTTGGATAAATAGTGTTGATCGCAACACTAAATTTTTTCATCAGCAAATCAAAGACGCATTCATAAACACATTTGGGAAATAGTTGATGAAGATGGTATTGGGCACACATGGAAAAATGAAATTAAGGAGGCAGCTACTCAATATTTCAAAAAACAATTCAACGCATATGTAGATTCTTATACAAATGAAAAAGTTGAAGTTACTAATCTCTTCCCTAGAATGGTTCAGGATGAGGAGACAAACACTTTATTTGAGCCAGTTTCTGCTAATGAAATTAAAGAAGTCCTTGATTTTCTCAAAAGAGACAAGAGTCCAGGCCTAGATGACTAGACAATGGAATTCTTCTCTAATTTTTTTGAATTTTTTGGCGAAGATCTTGTGCACATCGTGGAGGAATCTAGAAAATTGGGAACTATTCCAGGTAGTTTAATTTCCACTTTCATAGCTTTAATACCTAAAGAAAATAATCCTTCTACATTCGGGGATTATAGACCTATTTTTTTATGCAATCTTTGTTACAAATTAATTTCCAAAGTTATCTCGAATAGGATAAAACCTATTATGTCATGCAATCTATCAGAGGAACATCTAGGGTTCCTAAAAGGTAGAAGGATCCAGGATGTTATTGGTACAACTCATGAATGTTTGCATAGTAATTAAAAAAAGAAAAGAAAATCCATGGTTCTAAAATTGGAGTTGCATAAAGCTTATGACTGCATAGATTGGGATCTTTTAATACAAGTAGGGTTTGTCTATCAAATGACTAAGTGGATTATGAGTTGTGTAACTTCTCCCACCTTTTTGTATTAATCAACAGGGAGACTACAAAATTCTTCCGCAGCGGACGTGTTTTGCGATAGGGATGCCCATTGTCTCCTTTATTATTCATCTTCTTTATGGAAGGTTTTAGCCTCTTATTAAAAAAGAGCAAAGCGGAGAAAAAGATATCTGGTATAAAATTTTCTAGGCTGATAAACATTCTACATTTATTCTTTGTAGACGATTTTTTAATCCTGAAAAAGGCCTATCTTCAAGAGTGGTAGGAGATAGAAAATATCATTGATTTGTTTTATAAAGCATCTGGTCAACAAGTAAACACTACAAAAACTGCAATGCACTTCGAGGGCCTTTCTAACTCCAAGCTCATTCCTTTCAGATCTTCTCTCCCATTCACCTTTACTGCACTACACAAAAGTTTTAAGTACTTGGGTTTTCATTTGAATACGAGTCCTCAGAGGGTGGCGGAGTGGAGTTGGTTAATAAACAAATTGGAAAAGAAGATAGGCAATTGGTGCTATAAGTGGATTTCCTTGGGTGGTCAGTATATTCTTCTTAAATCAGTGCTGGAGAGTCAAGTGATTTCTTGGATGTCTATGGAACTTATCCCTCGATCTATCATTAAGAAAATTTGTAAATTAATGTTCAATTTCTTGTGGAAATTCCACAGTGATTTCAATCATTACCATCTCTGTAGATGGGAGGTTTTATCTCATCCAAAATCTTGTGGAGGATGGGGATTTTGTAACTTGTCACACTTCAATTTGGCATTGAATGCAAACACCCTCTGGTGTGTTCTATCCCGGGAAGGTATTTGGCAAAAGATTATTGTGGATAAATATTTAAAACACTCAATTGTTATAAATTGGTTCAGATTGGCTACATTCAAGCATAAATCAACATCCAGGATTTGGAATAATTTGTTAAAATGTGTTCACCTCATAACACACTGGCTTAGTTGGCTACCGGGTTATGGGCATCTTATTTCTCTAGGAAAAGATCATATCCTGGGGTTGCGAGGAAGATATATTCTATCTGGGGATCTTATAGATCATCTTCACAAGGAAAATATTACTGTATTATCTCAAGAAAAGATTGCTCAGGATACAAATAATCATATCGGTAACTGGATCAGTAACGGAGCTCTGGGTTTGAATGGTAATCTAGTAGCAGAATGAGTATCAATCAAATATGTTCCAGATCAGTTAATGTGGATTGGAGGTAATTTGTAAGGCATTTTATCTATGGAAAATGCTTATATGGCTCTAATTTCTACTTTGAATTTTCAGTATATGGACCAGTGGAAGAACAAAATATGGAAATGGGATATACAATTAAAGATTAAAATTTTTATATGGTTGGCATTGGATCAAAAAATATTAACATGGGATAGATTACAAAAGAGAGGATGGGAAGGCCCCACCCTATGTGTTTTATGCAAGAGCAACTCAGAGGATATTAATCATCTCTTTATAGACCGTGTGTTTAGAAAAAAGATCTGGGAAAGATTAAAATTCGCTCTGAAAATTAAAAGTAATTAGGAAGGTAAGGATCTGTCCGACTGCTTCTTTCATTGGATTAAAGACAAATCCGTTTTTCCTTCTCTTGCAGCTATTACTTGTTGGTTTATATGGCTCGAGAGGAACATAACTACTTTTGAAAATTTGTTTCCCTCGAAGCTTTCAGTGATGTTTAAGGTATTGGGTCTTTATAAGCTACATTCATGGACTCAATCTCATGTTCCCATTAAGGATTGTATGATTCTGTATTCATATGGTTCCTCCATTGAGTTTTTTTATGGGGCAACAAAAAGTGAAAAAATTTCTTGCGGAGTTGGGGATGTGATAAAAACAAGGGAGTCTATTGTTTATAGATGGCACCTTAATTGTGGCGAAGTTACTAACAAGAAGGCTGAGCTCTTGGGTATTTGGGAAACACTTACCTTAGCTAGCCATCTATCTCTTCCAAGATTATAAGATTTTGGTGACTCCATAGTGATTATTGATTGGCTCAATGATAGATGAAAGCTAAATTTTTGTTCCATTGAAGGCTGGAAGATTCATACAAAATCTTTGATCAAGAAGTTCCAGGTTATTAGCTTCCACCAACTTTATAGAGACTTCAACAAAGAGGTAGACACGCTATCAAAATAAAGCCTCTTGGTACCTGAAGGAAAGATAACTTATTATCGGTGGGAAACTTGTGGAGTAGGTCCATTGAATCATCTAGCAATTTTTTGATTACTCTCCAGTATTGAGCATGTTAGCATTTGCAATTTTATGTTATCTAGTTTGAAACTGTTTTAAACTTCATGAAGGGAATGTATTACCTTTTTGTTTGTTTCCGCCTTCGATGTTACTAAGTTATGCACTATATGTAAGCTATCTATGTATGTTGAAGCTTATATCCAGTCATCCTTTTTGGAATGGGCTTTGGCCATGGATGTTATTATGTAAAAAATATTATATCTGAATATAATTTTGTGCTAATTTTCATTTGGAAAAAAGGTTCAACGTATTCTCACACATACATAAGAATCAACTTTTGGAGAATTTTGTTATTATTGAGAAATATATTGTACCTTGTATGTTAGGTTTATTGAATTACATGTGTACGTTAGGTTTATTGAATAACATGTGGTTTTAAGTTGTATTTTTCTTTATATGTATGTGGTTTTAAGTTGTATTTTTCTTTATGTGTATGTGGTTTTAAGTTGTATTTTTCTTTATATGTATGGATCATATAATGTTATAGATGGTATAATGTTATGGATGATATAATGTTAGGGTTATTGAATTACATGTATGAGGTTTTAAGTTGTATTTTTTTTATACATGTATAGATGGTATGTTAGGGTTATTGAATTACATGTATGTGGTTTTAAGTTGTATATTTTTTAATTAGAACATAATATTTTGTGTGCATATAGAATGATGGAAGTTTTATGTGCAAATTTTAACAATTTTTTTATTCTATTGTTAATAATTGACTAACGAGAATTTAACCATTTTCTTTTTATTATTAATGTTACAACTCATATGATCATGTGTTGAATGTAACCACTCATATGATCATGAACACATGGGTATTTATTATTTAGCATGGTTAGTTCGCTTCACCAATGTTGGAAATAATCACACTAGTTTTCAACATGACATGGATTTATATTTATAATATAAATTCCAACAACATAACAAATATCATGCTCTTTGATATAATTTATTTAGCATGGTTAGTTCGCTTCACCAATGTTGGAAATAATCACACTAGTTTTCAACATGACATGGATTTATATTTATAATATAAATTCCAACAACAACATAACAAATATCATGCTCTTTGATATAATTTATATGTTGGTGATCAAGTTTGGATACACATCAAAGCAATAGTTTTAAAGAATCCCATCACAAGTTTCAAATACTATGATATCATCTATACATTACCACAAAGAAAATAAAAGACAATTATTTCAAGATATGTTTACCACCATTTTATGTTATTTACAATGTACTCAAAGTGGAACGTTTATGGCCTTATATATTTCCTTCATCTAAAAAATCCTTAGTCCAAACTTAACCCCTTATTAAAATGAAAAAACTCAATACAATTCAAAAATGGTATCATTTTGCTATATACACAATAGGGTCATCCACTTTATAGAGTTGTCAAAATTGGATAGTACCCCGTGCCCATGTATTTAATTCCTTATTTTTGAATTACTCACTTACTTTCACTTTCATTGACAAATTGATCACTCACTTGCACTTTCATCAGTAAACTAGTCACTCACCTATATTATTGTCACACACCTTAATTTCCATTCTAATTATTATATATATATATATATATATAACCATAATAGTCTATTGATTTCTCGTCATTATCATTATTGCATATAAGTACATTATGTTTTCTTTATCATACAATAGTCTCACTACTGTTTCATCATTTTCTTATAACAAGAAAACCATAGAGATTAAATGATTCCCATAAAGTCCTTCATAACTTCTCGTCACCTATTATAGTATCCTATACTAGAATTAGTTTACCAACTCAATACTTAACCATATAGTTCTAAAATTTATCCCACTTGTCTTATTCCACTAAGACTAGGTACTTGATAACCTATATATGTTTATTTTTATTTGTTATATCTATGGTCGCTACAATTTGAGGACGTGATCGATTCCATAAGGGTCTCACGAGGGTTGTTTGTTTGTTATAGCTCCCTTATGGATATACATTCACACTCGACACTATATCATTTTATTATAACTCTTAATTGTATAATATCTGTTGGATTACTAAGAGGGGGGGTGAATCAGTAATAACGTAATTATAAACCTTTTTCTCCAAGTGTTATATCAATGTAGAATTATTATCCAATAATGAGCAATAAGAAATGAACAGTCACACACATACACAGTACACCAATGTTTTACGTTGAAACCCAAATCGGGAGAAAACCATGAAATGTTTTTTCTTATATGTATTGAATAATTTCATTCATTGGAAGCACCAACTTCCTTTGTTTTCTAGCTACAACTGGAAGGAGGCTTCAACCCCCTAGTTTCTCAGGCTACAACCTGAGGGAAGCTCCAAATACCCAATTATCTGGCTACAACCAGAAGGAGGCTACAACGCCCTATGTTCTTCGACTACAACTAGAAGGTGGCTACAATCACCTGTCCTTTCCCCGTCCAACTTCCCTGAAGTAGAAGCAGAATGATGGAACCACTGCCAAACTATCACTGTGAAATATACCACTATAAACCTGTACCAATAAAACCGAACCATGCATCAACCATTCATCAACCTATACCTCAACCTGTAATCAACATGTACCATGAACAAGTGCATCAACAATGCACCAAACTGTACCTTAAACAAGTGCATCAACCATGCACCAACCTATACCAAACAACCTGTAATCAACATGTACCATAAACAAGTGCATCCAACCATGTACCAAGTATGTACCAATCATGTGTCAACTACTCATCAACTATGACTCATTAACATGTACCAACATCATCAACTATACACCTCATGTATGTGCCAACTCATCAACTGCTTGTCTCAACGATGTACCCAACATGTACCTTATTAGGGTCCTAACCTGCACATAGGTAGAACAATATATTCAGATGTAATAAAGGTGAATATTAATAAGGCCTTGCAATAAAATAGAATAAGTCGAATGTTAGAAGACCTAATATAAGCTTCCGCTTCTAGAAGGATCTCCCTCTAGATGCTTCTTTTGATAGACATATTTAGTATAAATAGCAGTTGAGGGTATGAGAACCCTAGCTTAGAGATTATTGTAATAGAGCTCTACTCGACTGGAGGTTTCCCCCTCGAAGAGGCACGTGAACATTGCTCTCAGAATCAAAGTGTTATTTCTGTGTCATTCATATATCATTTAAGTGTTATTGTGGTGATTATTCTGGTTATATTACTGTATTCTTCCATTTCTAGCATTTTATTTCTGTTATGCATACTTTTTATATCTGGTATATTACAAGTGGTATGAGAGAAATTTCCTTGGTAGAAATTGTGGGTAATTTTTTTTCAGGGTAGAGATGTATTACAACATCTTTAAGCCATAGAGATCTATCATTACGTGCATAAACCTGCGGTTGAGGGATTCATACACACAGTAAATACAAGTGATTCTTAAGCGCACATCTGTTGGCCACCCTTGTAACCCCTATTGGTACCCCTTCGAGTGGTAGCGTATCAGACAACACCTGTGTATGGATCGGACTGAATTCCTGAAGCCCTCTTTAGATAAATCAATCGGCCACCTAACTACTATAGTGCCATCGAGAACAACACTCAAGAAGATACTCTCTAATACCTGGGTAGTCGGGTAGTACAGCTAAGGGTATGGTCTATCCTCCTTAGTTAGTGCCCTGAGATATTGGGTCAAGTACTAATGTTGGACCCCGCACGTATGTTAGAGAGCTATAGCACAGGGAAAAACCTTGTCTGTAGAACCCTTGAATACCTAACCCTTGGGGACAGAAACATAAAAAAATTAAAACAGACAAGATCTATTGTCGTGCAACTGTGTTCGGGTTGCCAAGTAAATACACATTTCTTTCTGGTTAAGCATTTGGGCATTTCCTCTCTGTAGCATCTTTCTCTTCGCCCCTATCACATTCATCCATATCATTTTTCGGCAAAATGTTTGACCCTGTCCGCCCCTTTTCAGTTCCCCCATCCTCATGGCCCATACTCGTAGCCAAGACTTGGAAGCTCGCTTAAACACCTTGCAATCTGGTCTCATTGAGACCCAACAAGAAGTGAAACAACTCAGTGCCAATTTTTCCTCCATAAATACAACCATGCAGTCCTCAATGGAGGAAATCAAACAAGACCTCACCACCCAACTTGAATCTGTCTTTTCGACACTCTGCACCAAACTGCATACCCCCTACAGATAACCCTTCCTCTTCCTCACCTCCACATACTGAAGGTGACCATTCCTATCATTCCCATAACTTTCAGAACTATCACTTTCAACGTGACCTACGCCTTCCATAGGTGGATGTGACCAAATTTGATTTCTTGGACCCCACTAGTTCGGTAACCCAAATGGAACATTGTTTCTCTTTATATGGCATTACATATGACTTGTCCAAACTCCGGTATGGTGTTCTCCATCTAGATCAAGAACGTTGGCAATGGTGGCAATGGATTAAAACTTCTCTTCAAGGGTATATTGCTTGGACACACTTTGTGGCAGAGATTTATGAATTCTTTGACACTGACACCAACCATTTGGGCCGTTTGAAAAATTTGAAACAATCAGGAACAATGGAATACTTTATAACTGCCTTTGAGCACCTGCTTTTCAGATAGAGGGAATGTCTGATGCCTTTTTTCGAGAATGTTTTCTCAGTGGCCTCAAGGATGAGATTTGGGCCCATGTCCTCATGGCTCGGCCTTAGAGTTGGGTGGAGGCTACTAAAAGAGATAAATAAGAACAACAGGTTGTATCTTCTCAAAACTATAAACCCTCCTTTATCCCTCGCCCTAAACCAGTAAATCCCATGACTCCCTCCGCTCCACTAAAGATCCAAAAATTGACCAGGGATGAAATGGCTAAATGCCAAATCAAAGGTGTTTGTTATAGTTGTGATGAAAAATATTTCTTGGGCCACAAGTGTAAGGAACAAAAGTTGTTTATGGCCATCTCTGAGGATATTTTGGAATAGGATATTGAAAATCCCCTTGTGTCTACATCACCATAAACACCTGACATAACCCCTCCCTCGGACACTCCCGAAGTAGAACCAGTCATTTCCCTCAATGCTCTCATTGGCTTCTCCGCTTCCCAAAGCCTCAAGCTAATCGGTTACATCAAGCATCAGGAGGTCATCATTCTGGTTGATAGTGGAAGCACCCATAATTTTATTCATTATTTCATTTCCCAAGAAACTCATTGCTACATCCATGCCATCAATAATTTCCAAATCATGATTGCCAATGGTGGCTCCATGAAATGTGGAGGGCATTGTGAAAATGTGTGTCTCCAAATTGGTGACTACCACCTGAAATCTCATATGTTTTCTATAGACATGGGTGGGTGTGACATTGTTTTGGGTGTATACTAGCTAAGGACTTTGGGTCCCATTCTCATGGATTTTAAGGAATTAAACATGCAATTTGACTAGGAGGGCCACCAATATAAGTTCCAAGGAATCACCACCAGTTCACCTGAGATCATTAGTTCCCATCACATGGAAAAACTGCTCAAAAAGGGTCATTCTAGTGTTATTTCTCAACTCCATGCCATCCAAGCAACATAAACACTCTCGGTGCCGCAAGACCTCCAAGTCATCCTTTCTAAACATCAAGTGGTATTTTCCACTCCCCAGGGACTCCCTCCTTCATGTGGTGTTCGTGATCATTCCATTCCCCTTGTACCCAGAACCCTTCCTCCCAATATCCATATGTATCGTCAACCCTTTTCCCAAAAAAATGAAATTGAGAAAATGGTCCTGGAACTCCTTAATGTAGGCATTATCCTCCCTAGTACGAGACCTTGCTCTTCTCCTGTGTTCATGGTCCTGAAGAAAGAAGATTCTTGGAAAATGTGTCCTGACTTCTGTACCCTCAACAAACTTACCATTAAATACAAATTCCCCATTCCTGTCATTGATGACCTCTTGGATGAACTGAGTTGCGTCCAATTATTTACTAAACTTGATCTTCGTTCGGGCTACCACCAGATACGTATGAAAGAGGCAGACATTCCCAAGACTGCCTTTATAATTCACGAGTGCCACTATGAGTTTTTGGTCATGCCCTTTGGCTTCTGTAATGCCCCCTCCACCTTCCAAAGCCTCATGAATCATGTCTTCCGTCCTTTTCTCCATCATTTTGTCTTTGTTTTCTTTGATGATATCCTCATCTATATCAAGGCTTGGATAGAACATCTTGCTCATGTGGATCGAGTTCTCCATCTACTCTCTTAGCACCAACTTTTCCTGAAACAGTCTAAATGTGCTTTTGGCGCCTCATAAGTAGAGTACTTGGGTCATCTTGTTGGCAAGGACGAGGTTAGGGTGGATTCTAAAAATATTGAAGCTATGCAAGACTGGCCTCACCCAAAGACTCTCAAAAGCTTGCATGGATTTCTGGGCTTAACAGGTTATTATCGCAAGTTTGTTAAGAATTAAGGAAAGATTGCAGCACCTCTCACTACTCTCCTAAAAAAAAAAAATCTTTCACTTGCACTCCAGTTGCTACTCAAGATTTTAAAACCTTGAATATGGCCATGTGCACCACTCCAATCCCAACCCTTCCTTATTTCACAAAGACATTTGTCTTGGAATGTGATGCTTCAAGGAAAGGAATTGGTGTTGTCCTTATGCAAGAGGGTTGGCCTTTGGCCTTTGCCAACAAGAAACTATATGAAAGAAATCTAGGCAAATATATCTATGAAAAGGAAATGTTGGCTATTCTGCATTCTGTTGATTTGTGGTGCCCTTATCTATTGGGGCAACGCTTCCAAATTAAGATAGATCATCAAAGCCTCAAGTATTTTTTGGAACAACGCATTTCCTCCCCAGAGCAACAAAAATGGGTAACTAAGATATTTGGATATGCTTATGAGATCATTTACAAGAAAGGCAAATAAAATGTGGTTGAGGATGCCCTTTCCCGCAAATATGAAGATGAAGGATCCCTTTTTTCTCTTTCCTTCATTGTACCAGATTGGCTCCAAGTTGTTCGCCAGGAATGGCTACAAGATCCCAAAAGTTCGCAGTTGATCCAACAATTGCATTCTAGTGCTCCAGCTCCCCCAGGGTACTCTTGGCTCCATGATGAGCTTAGATACAAAGACCGTTTGTATTTAAGTAAACAATCAAATCTTAAATCCATGGTACTTTCTGAGCTTCATTCTACACCAATAACGGGGCACTCTCGGTTCACCAAAACCTATGACAGGGTCAAATGTTCTTTTTTCTGGGATGGTATGAAACATGACATTCGTAATTTTTTCACTGAATGTGATGTGTGTCAATGCAACAAGGGAGAAATAGTCAAATCTTTGGGCACACTACAACTGCTCCCGATTCCACCTTCTATTTGGAAGGACATCTCTATGGATTTTATTACAGGCTTACCCAAATCGAGAAATAAATCAGTCATCATGGTGGTTGTTGATCGCCTTTCCAAGTATGCTTATTTTTTTTCTCTTCAACACCTGTTTACAACATCCACGGTGGCTCAAAGTTTCATGGATCAGGTCTTCAAGCTCCATGGCATGCCACACTCTATTGTTTCTGATCGCGACCCAATTTTCACAAGCAATTTTTGGAAAGAACTGTTCAAGCTACAAGGCACCCAATTTCATCTCAGTACAACTTATCATCCCTAGAATGATGGTCAAACAGAAGTTTTCAACAAGTGTTTGGAAACATATTTGAGGTGTTTTGCCTCGAAAAAGAAAAATCAGTGGGCTCAATGGTTACCCCTAGCTGAAAGGTGGTACAACACTTCATACCATACAACTACACACATGACTCCTTTTGAAGCGGTATATGGATAGAAGCCACCTTTAGTTATATCATACTTACCTAGTGTCTCGAAGGTCCAAGCGGTTGACCAAACACTTACTGTTTGAGAGGCTATTCTCCATACCCTCAAAGAGAATTTGGTCATGGAACAAAATCACATGAAGCAACAAGCAGATCAAGGTCCCTCTGAATGTCAATTTGAAGAAGGGGATCAGGTGTTTCTTCGCCTGCAACCTTATAAGCAAAAATCCCTCAAGGTAAAGCATTGTCAAAGCTAGCACCCAAATTTTATGGTCCTTATATAGTTCTCAAGAGTGTGGGATAGGTGGCCTATCAGTTAGGTTTGCCCAGTCATTCGAAGCTACATCCTATTTTTCATGTTTCCTTCTTAAAGAAGGTGATCAGAACTAAGTGCCAAATTCAAACCAACCTTCCAGAGTTAGTCGAAGAAGGATCCATTTAGCTACATCCAAAAGAAGTTTTGGACCAGCGTGAGCGTCGCCTGCATCAAAGAACCATCAAGGAAGTGTTAATCTAGTGGAAAGAAACAACTCCAGCAGATGCCACTTGGGAACCAGCTACCATTCTGCAACAATTTCCACATCTCAATCCTTGAGGACAAGGTTGCTTTTAAGGGGAAGGACATGTTAGGGTCCTAACCCGCACATAGGTAGAACAATATATTCGGATGTAATAAAGGTCAATATTAATAAGGCATTGCAATAAAATAGAATAAGTCAAATGTAAGAAGACCTAATAGAATCTTCCGCTTCTAGAAGGATCTTCCTCTAGATGCTTCTTTTTATAGACATATTTAGTATAAATAGGAGTCAAGGGTATGAGAACCCTAGCTTGGAGATCATTGTAATAGAGCTCTGCTCGACTGGAGGTTGCCCCCTCGAAGAGGCCTGTGACCATTTCTCTCAAAATCAAAGTTTTATTTCTATTGTTATTCTTATATCATTTCAGTCTTATTGTGGTGATTATTCTGGTTATATTGTTGTATTCTGTCATTTCTAGCATTTTATTTTTGTTCTGCATACTTTTGATATCTAGTATATTACGTACCTTAACCAAAAGACCTCATCAATTTCATCATCCAAATATGATTTGTAAATCTTTAATAGACCTGGTGTATATTATCACATACTTGCAAACCCTCCTTAACTTTAACAACAAGAGATTATAATTTTCATCAAACTTTTCTTTAGTCTCACATGACTAGTTTTGGATTAGTCAACAACCCTAACTTGAAATAATCATAACTTTGTACATGTCATGAGTAAAGATCTGAAAATGATACACAATGTTCTTCAGTGTGTTTTATGCAATTCCTCCAGGTGTCACTACTTGGAACCTCTCATAAAAGGAGTTATAGCAAAAATGCCATACCTTGCTGAATTCTAGCTTATTCTAGAGAACGACCTTGTAGAGCATGCCTCACACAGAATATTTGTTGAATCAATATGAAATGTCTACAAAGAATACTAAATACTATACTTTAACAAATACATTTTTTCTTACTGAATTTGAATCTGTTATGAATAATTTATGACGTTTTTACCTTAAACACTTGTTTTAGACTAGTTTCAAGACTAGCCACAAACCCTATTTTCCACGGAGTATAACTATGAAAATACAACGACCCACAAGATAATTTTTTTACCATAGATACTTGGATATGTTTACTCAATGGAATAGAAATTTCATGGTCTGAATCATCCTTGAAAAAAAATTATTGCGAAAATGGTGAGATGACATGTAAATAACATACCTTAAAAAGTACCATCAAAAGAATTTATCCTTCCTTGAATTCTGGCCTTCTTTTCTTCACCTTCCCTCAGAAATTCGGCTTAGATATCCTTTGGTAACCTCATAAACCTATATATATTCAATATTCTCATTTTTTTTGTAAAATGAGAGAGCCTTGCCTCTTATTTATACTCTCCAAGTAGCTTCCTTAAAAACATCTTCTAGGTCACTTTGCCCACTTTCCTTATTTTAGGGTTAACCCACT
Source organism: Picea engelmannii (assembly GCA_009831015.1). Taxonomy (NCBI): domain Eukaryota; kingdom Viridiplantae; phylum Streptophyta; class Pinopsida; order Pinales; family Pinaceae; genus Picea; species Picea engelmannii. The sequence continues at coordinate 652,018 of ML780011.1, forward strand.
TATAATTTCTCCATTAAATTTATTATTTAAATAATTTATTTTGTATTCACTTTGAGTTATAGTACACTCATCACTTCACTTTATTATTTAACTTCTAAAATCTCTTAAACCAGTTTGACTACTTTGACCTTTTGGGGCTTCAAGCCAACATATGAGGGTCCTCCAACTTCGTAAGGCCATAACTCTCAAACCGTGAGGAGTTATGTGACGTTCCACGTACCACTAGAAATAGAATGACATGTAATATGAATCTAGAATAGTATTACCAATAAATATATGAAAACTCATACCGTTATCCATCAAACAATCTTGGGTCCATTACCGAAACCTGGGTTCTCCAACTTCACATGGCCATAACTCTCTAATCGTGAGGAGTTATGTGAAGTTCCACATATCACTGGAAATGGATTGAAAAGAACTATTCATATAGAATAGTTTCATTAACAAATTCATTGTCCCTCATCTCATTATTCCAAAATTAAGCATGGGTTCTCTCACTCCGCAAAGTGTCTTCTCATGAGGGATTTCACAATAAGGGGACCACTTTGGAGTTCATCCATATTTACTTCTTATCAACCATGAAAAGACAATAATGAGTCATATTTATATCAAACAAACTTGGGTTCATTACCCAAACCTCTATGCTATGGGGCTTTCTTCAAGGGTTGACATCAATGAAAACCAACCTTAATCAACAATATACCCCTTTGGCATTGATGGAAACACTCTGATGCAACACTGAAATCATATCAGTCATGCTCCCCCTGGAACCATGCCTCTATCCTCTGCCTCGATCCTCTACATATGATAAATCTCTCCCCCTTTGTCATCAATGGCAAAGGTATATTTCCATCTCGGGTTGCTCCCCCTAACTGAAATGTCCTCTTATGGTGCTTCCTCATGTAAATATAAGGCATATAGGATAAGGATTCAAAAATCATTCATTATGGATTAGAAATAACTCCAAGTATTTGGTGAAGATATTCAAAGGATTCCCATGGAAGTGGTTTTGTGAAGATGTCTGCCACTTGTTCTTTTGTGCCCACATACTCAACTATGATGTTCTTTTCTGCAACTTGCTCCCATAGAAAGTGATACTTGATTGGAATGTACTTCATCTTGGAGTGCATCACGAGGTTCTTCGAGATACTGATGGCGCTTGTATTATCACAATAGATTGGAATGGGCTCATCATACTCAACTTGTATATCTGCTAGAGTTTGTTTCATCCAAAGAACCTGTGTACAACATGATGCTGCTGCAATATACTCTGCCTCGGCTGTAGATAAAGATCTTGATGATTGTTTCTTGCTTATCCATGATACCAGACACTCACCTAAGTAGAACACTACTCCATTGGTGCTTCGTCGGTCATTAATACAAGTTGCCCAATCTTCATTTCTGTAGGTAATAAGTGATTGATATTTTCCTTTTGGATACCATAATCCAAACTCTTATGTTCCTTTGAGATATCTAAAAATCCTTTTTACTGCTAATACATGTGATTCCTTTGGTGCTGCTTGAAATCGTACCACCTTTCCAACTGTCTGCATTACATCTGGTATGGATGTTGTCACATATAGTAGGCTACCAATCATTGACATGTATTATCTCTGATCTGTAGACTTCAAATCATCATCTTTTCTCAACTTGGAACTGGTTTGCATGGGAATGATAACTGGTTTGCAATTTTCCATTCTGAACCTTTTTAGTATTTATCTGATATACTTGGTTTGAGAAATAAAAATTCCTTGGTTGCTTTGACGTATCTGAAGTCCCAGAAAGAAGGATAGTTCTCCAAGTAACGATATTTCAAATTCATTATGCATATCTTTTGCAAATTTATGGCTTAACCTGTCATCATCACTACCAAAAATAATATCATCAACATAAACTTCAACTAATAAAATATTACCTTGACTTACCTTGATGTAGAGGTTGTTGTCTTCACTTCCTTTTCTGAACCCTGCCTGCTGCAGATACTTATCTAGTCTAGAGTACCATGCTCTAGGAGCCTGTTTCAGACCATACAAGGCCTTTTTTAATTTACACAGATAATATGTGTTCTCTGACAACTGGAATCCTTCTGGTTGTTCAATGTAGATTTCTTCTTCAATTTCCCCATTCAGAAAAGATGATTTTACGTCCATCTAATATACTTTAATATTTTTTGAGCATGCATAAGCTAAAAGTAAATGGATTGCTTCCATTCTGGCAACTGGGGCAAATGTCTCTTCAAATTCAATTCCTTCAATCCGTGAATATCCTTTACATACCAATCTAGATTTGTTCCTTGTAACTTGTCCATATTCATTCAATTTATTCTTGAAAACCCATTTTGTGCCGATCACATTCTTATTCTTTGGTCTTGGAACCAATTCCCAAGTATAATTTTTCTCTATTTGATCCAATTCTTCATCCATGGCCTTATTCCAAAATTAATCCTTTCTGGCTTCTTCAAAACAATTTGTTTCAATTGTAGATAAGAGTGCTAGGTGTGTTTGTTCTGGTGAACAGATTCTTCTTCTAGTCTCAACTCCTGCATCTTTGTTTCCGATAATATGATATGAAGGATGATTCTTCTGTACTCGTCTGCTAGGTGTCTTTGGAGACACCTGTTGAACTTGCTCTTATGTTTATTTCGGTTTCTCTTCATCTTCCTCTTCTACTTCTTTTTCATCTTCTTCTTCTTCTTCCAAAGGTTGTTCCATTGATTTATTTTCTTCTTCATTTGATTCTGGTCTACCTATTTCATCAATTGTTATGTTGATGCTTTCCACAACTTTGTTCAATATCATATTGTAACACTTGTATGCTTTCCTTGTACTTGACTAACCAACAAGTACTCCTTTGTCCACACGAGAGTCAAACTTTCCCATTCTTCCATCTTTTCTTTTGATGTAGCATTTTCTTCCAAAAACTCCGAAGTGCTTCACATTTGCTGGTCTTCCTTTCCATAGCTCGTAGGTATTTTTTCAGTGTTGTTTTTGAGCATTACTCTATTTTGAATGTGAACTATTGTATGGACTTCCTATTTCCAAAATATATCTGTCAATTTGGAATCCATTAGCATCGTTCAAGCCATTTCATGTATTGTCCTGTTCTTTCTTTTAGTAACTCCATTATGTTGAGGTGTCCTAGCAACGAATAATTTCCTTTTTATTCCATGACTTATGCAGTAGTCCATAAATTCCTTTGAAGTGAAATCTTCTCCATTATCAGATCTCAAGCATTTTATTTTTGAATCCATTTCATTTTCAACCATTTCCTTGTAGATATTAAATTTTTCAAAAGCTTCTGACTTATTCTTGAGAAAGAAAACTGCAGTCATTCTTGTATAATCATCAACTAATAACATAAAGTATTTCTCACCTTTTAAACTCTTTGTTGTAGTTGGTCCAATTAGATCAGTGTGGACAATTTTCAATGGTCTTGTCGTTGAATATTCCTTTGATTTGAACCTTGTATTTGTTTGCTTTCCTTGTTGACAATGCTGGCATAAAGTGTTGGTTCTTTTCGTGATCTGAGGCATTTATATGACTGCATCTCTTTTGATGACTTTGACAAGGTTATCAAAATGTATTTGACCCATTCTTCTGTGCCATAGCCAACTTTCATCTTCGTTTCCTAGACAACACTTTTCATTTCCAATTTCACTTAAGACATATATGTTGTTTGAAGTTCTTGCACCTGTAGTAATCAATTTTCCCGAACCTTCTTTTCTTATCTCACACTTTTGTAAATTGAAAGTAAATTTATGACCTTGATCACACATTTGACTCACACTTAGAATATTATCATTCTTGTTCCCAATTCGAACTGTGCCTTCTCCAATGATTTTGGATGAATTATCATTTCCGAAGGAGACTAATCCATTTATTTCCTTTCGTAATGTAAGAAATCTGTCTCTATCACCTGTCATGTTTTTTGAACACGCACTGTCAACATACCAACCATGTTTTTTCTTCTTATCTTGTAGAGAAACTGTGCATTCTTCATTGCTATATTGATCTTGGTTTCTTATCCATGTCGTTTTCTGAGGTTCTTATTTGTGACTGTTGTTATTCTATTGAGGTTCTTTAGGAGGGACTTTCATTCTGCAATCTTTGTCCACATGTCCAAAATTGTTACATTTGTAACATTCCACTTCAGTGCTCAAAGATTCAAACCTGTTGTAACTTATTCTCTATGTTTCACTAGGTATCTTTGAATAACCCCTTTGTGTATGAATCTCAAAGTTTTTATTGCTCCTGTTGTTAGCTCTGCAATTCACAACTTTATGTCCAAAAATATTACATGGATAACATAAACCAAAAAATATAGTTTGATACCTAGGAGTTGAATATCTTCTGATGGGAGGTGCTCTTATGAATCCTTCTTCTTCATGAGGCCTATCTGTCTGTTGTTGATTATGAAATCTGAATCTTCTTGGTGGAGGAGTGTCCCTATAATCTTCCTTCTATATCTTCCTATCCCCTTTGATTGTTTCTGCATATCTTTTTGGATACGTTTCTTACTCTGTTGTTTTGGAGCTTGATCCCTTTTCTGTCTGATTGTATCCAAGTCCGGACTTGTCAAGATGAGATTTTTTACTGCTGATAATATCATCCAGAACTTTTGAGCTATTCTGCATATTTTTCTTTTGAATATCCTTTCTTAGTGTGAAAATATCTACTTCCAAGTTTCCAATGATCTTGTCCTTTTCTTCTAGTTTTTCTTTGAGTGCTTCTTCAATTATTTTATCTTCTTCTATTTGAACCTTCAATTTTGTGATGATTTGTTCTAGTTCTCGAGTGTCATTTTTCTTGTCTAGTTCTGCTTGTAGTTTCTTGTTTTTCTTCTTTTCTCTTCTTATAACTTCTATGACACACATTAATTCTTCTCGATAGTCAACTTCTGCCTCTTCAATTTCTTCTTCGACTTCTTCATACTCTTCTTTGGCTTCTTAATATTCTTCTTTAGAGTCTTCTTTGTCATAATCTTTTACTGCCATGAATAGAACTCTTTCTGTCTCACTGTCACTGACTTCATCTTCATCTGATGATGAGATGTCTTCTTTGATGCATAAGCTTTTCTTGAAATCTTTCTTCGTAGTTCTTTTGTCTTTATATGTGTGTTTTCCTTTTGAGTAACCTTCATCATATCTATTCTTCTTATGAGGAAATTTGTTAGAAAAATGACCAATACCATCACAATTAAAACAAATTAAAGCAAGTTTGCCTCTATAGCTACCGTTGGTTCCCTTATTCAGTTTTTTGACAAAGTTGGCCACTTCTTCATCATCTTCCGAGACATTGTTGCTGCTGCTATATTTGTCTTCTTCCTTTTTCTTTTTCTTTGATCTTTTGGATGCTTTGAAGGATGTTTCTTTTACATCTGGATTTTCATGTTCAATTCTCATTTCATATGCTGTGAAAATTCCATGTAGTTCATCCATGCTTATTGAGTTTAGATCCAATCTTTCTTCTAGTGATGATATCTTAGGGTTGAATCTCATAGGAAGATATCTTAGTACCTTTTGAACAATTATAGATTCTCTGATTTATTCTCCCAATCCTATGATTGAATTCATTGTTTCATTGACTTGTAAGAAGTAGGATGCGATATCTTCATCTTCCTTAATTTTTAGTTGTTCGAACCAACCTCTGTAAGTTTGAAGCTTTGCTGCTTTGAATTTTGTATCTCCTTCATAAATATTTTGAAGCTTGTCCCAAATATCTTTATCATATTTACAGTGTGCAAATTTGGTGAATAGTGTATCACTGAGACCATTCAAAAGTGCATTTGTGGATTTGGAATTATTCTCACCGAGTTTTACCACTTTGTTATTTGTTCGTGGAACTGTTGGTGTTGTGTATCCATCTACAATTGATTGTCAAACTTGAAATCCATGTGCCTGTATATATGTCTTCATCCTTATGCTCCAAAAGGCATACTTATGTCCATCAAATTGTGGTATTCCATTTTTATATAAGTTGGTACTCTCCATGATCTACCTTTCAGTGGTTAAACTGATTTCTGAAGGAACCTGCTTTGATACCAATTGTTGGATTACTGAGAGGGGGAGTGAATCAGTAATATCGTAATTATAAACCTTTTTCTCCAAGTGTTATATCAATGTAGAATTATTATCCAATAATGAGCAATGATAAATGAACAGTCACACACATACACAGTACACCAATGTTTTACGTGGAAACCCAAATTGGGAGAAAACCACTGAATGATTTTTCTTATATGTCTTGAAGAATTACATTCATTAGAAGCACCAACTTCCTTTGTTTTCCAGCTGCAACTGGAAGGAGGCTTCAACCCCCTAGTTTCTCAGGATACAACCTGAGGGAATTTTCAACTCTCCAATTCTTTGCAACAAGAAGGAGGCTACAACCCCCTATGTTCTATGGCTACAATCGGAAGTGGCTACCCCATCCAACCACCCTAAAGTAGAAGTAGAATGATGGAACCACAGTCACACTATCACTGTGAGATATACCGTTGTAAACCTGTACCAATAAACCTAAACCATGCATCAACCATTCATCAAACTATACCTCAACCTATAATAAAACTATACCATGAACAAGTGCATCAACCATGCATCAACCTGTACCTTAAACAAGTGCATCAACCATGCACCAACCTGTACCAAACAACATGTAATCAACCGGTACCATAAACAAGTGCATCCAACCATGTACCAAGTATGTACCAATCATGTTTCAACTACTCATCAACCATGACTCATTAATATGTTCCAACATCATGGACTATACACCTCATGTATGTGCCAACTCATCAACTACTTGTCTCAACCATGTACCCAACATGTACCTTAACCAAAATCCCTCATCAATTTCATCATCCAAATATGATTTGTAACTCTATAATAGACCTAGTTTATATTATCACATACCTGTAAACCTTCCTTAACTTTAACAATAAGAGACTACCATTTTCATCAAACTTTTTTTTAGTCTCACATGACTAGTTTTGGATTAGTCAACAACCCTAACTTGAAATAATCATAACTTTGTACCTGTAATGAATAAATATATGAAACTGATACACAATGTTCTTCATTTTGTTTTATGCAATTCCTCCAGGTGTCACTACTTGGAACCTCTCACAAAAGGAGTTATAGAAAAAATGGCATACCTTGTTGAATTATGGCTTATACTAGAGAGCGACCTTGTAGAGTGTTCCACACATAGAATATTTGTTGAATCGATATGAAGATATTACAAAGAATACTAAAGACTGTACTCTAACCAACACACTTTGTATTACTGAATTTGGATCTATTATGAATAATTTATGACGTTTTTACCTGAAACACCCGTTTTAGCCTAGTTTCAGGACTAGCACAAACCCTATTTTACATGGAGTATAACTCGAAAAATACAACGACCCACAAGCTGAATTTTTTACCATACTTGGATATGTTTCCTCATTTGCATAGAAATTTCACAGTCTGAATCATTATAGAAAAAATGTTATTGCGAAAATGGTGAGATGACCTGTAAGTAACATAGCTTAGAAAACACCATCAAAAGAATTTATCCTTCCTTGAATTCTGACCTTCTTTTCTTCACCTTCTTTCAGAAATTCGTCTTAGATATCCTTTGGTTACCTCAGACACCTATAGATATTCAATATGCTCAAGTTTTTTGTAAAATGAGAGAGCCTTGCCTCTTATTTATACTCTCCAAGTAGCTTCCTTAAAAACATCTTCTAGGTCACTTTGCCCACTTTCCTTATTTTAGGGTTAATCCACTTCTAATTTCTCCATTAAATTTATTATTTAAATAATTTATTTTGTATTCACTTTGAATTATAGTACACTCATCACTTCACTTTATTATTTACCTTCTAAAATCTCTTAAACCACTTTGACTACTTTGACCTTTTGGGGCTTCAAGCCAACATATGAGGGTCCTCCAACTTCGTAAGGCCATAACTCTCAAACTGTAAGGAGTTATGTGATGTTCCACATACCACCAGAAATGGAATGACATGTAATATTCATATAGAATAGTATTTCCTGAAAATATATCAAAACTCATACCATTATCCATCAAACAAACTTGGGTCCATTACCCAAACCTGGGTTCTCCAACTTCACATGGCCATAACTCTCTAACCGTGAGGAGTTATGTACGTTCCACATACCACCAGAAATTGTGTGACAAGAACTATGCATATAGGATAGTTTCATTGACAAATTCACTGTCCTTCATATCATTATTCCACAATTAAGCATGGGTTATCTCACTCCGCAAAGCGTCTTCCTGTGAGGGCTTTCACCATAAGGGGACCACTTTGGAGTTCATCCATCTTTACTTATTATCAACCATGAAAATACAATAATGACTCATCTTTACATCAAACAAACTTGGGTTCATTACCCAAACCTCTGTGATACGAGGCTTTCTTCAAGGGTTGACATCAATGACGACCAACCTTAATCAACGTCCATGTAATTCGACGTATAAATTTGTGTATTGTATTAACCTTGTTAAAGTATCTCATATATGAAACAGATTTCATGATATGTCAACCAATATATATAAGACTGTTTCATTGTATCATCCAATTTATAACATATATTAACGGGTTCCAATGTACAACATGTATTAGCAGGTTTCATTGTGTCATCCAATGTATAACACTTGGCATACGAAGGATGACTCATACGTAAGTGGATTTATTGTATAGTTTTACGAGGAGTTAAACTCGTATTGATGTCATTTCTTAGTTTTAATTTCTTATCAACTTTCCTTTGTTAAAAAATGTGTCATATTGTGTATTTATCATGCAATGATCCTGCATGTGCCACCTATGGGTTTACTATCTCGAAGAGATTTTCTCGGCAACTTTCCTGCGGAAGTATACGTGTAGATTCATATCGCTCATAGGTGTTAGGGTTTCCTTGTCAGATCCTTAACCCTTCCGACCTCTCCCTAAATTGGCTCATTTCACACTTCTTAGTTTTTTTTTCTCTGCTATGCGTTCAACCTGAGAGGTTTTAAGGTTTTACAGGACCCTCCTATATCTTTGAGAGTTCTTGAGTTACAGAGTTAAAGCTTTGGTAGTCCAGAACCCTGTTTTCATTTAGAGTGGAATTATTTGCATGAGAGCCAGTGCATTCATAGCGTCCTTGGCTTGCAGTTGGTTGGTATATATTGTCCCTAATTGGTAAGAGATTATTAATCTTATTTACTCATTCTGGTTTCCTATATCACTCGTAAATTTTATACTTCTAGCTTAATATTTGAGCCATTGGTTCATAGTTGTGTGCAAACGTTATTCTCCCAGCTCTGTTTAAATGTCTCTATAACATTTTCCTTGGCAAACTTCTAGTTTCTATCTATATCTACTATATAATGTCATGATTGTTAATTTGTATTTTTATCACGGTAAATTTTCACTTCTGGTTAGGCTGTGGCCCGAAGGGTTTTTCCCTTGGACCTCCGGGACTTATCGTTCAAACCTAGTAATTCTACGACTTATGTGGTACAAGTTTATTGTAACATGATTTTTTATAGGTTTATAATTCCATTGTTTTATTGCTCTCGTTTCTAGTCCATGATTAAAATATTTTAAAATCATTTTATTCGTTCTGAACTGAGTTAGGAATTTTGCTAAAATAATTGCACAGGTGCGATGTTCGTACATAGAAGTAATGTTCTTTGGTTTGTATTATGTAATTGTGCTGTGATTTACATCATTGATAAACTTATTCTTCAGTATTTAACTGATGATGGGCCCTGCTTATTGTTGCAAGGGGTACCCATTAGCTATTCAACACCCTGAACACTCGGGTGTAGTTCAAAAGCGACAAAAGGAGATACAAGGGATTTATGTACATCCATTGTAAGTTCGTCTCTATTTTCATGTATAACTTCTGTTGACTAAATGAATTCATACAACATTCTAACTTGTTTGTTTTTATTGTGTAGGTACCGCGGAGGTTGGTACCATGGAAATTCGAAAATACCCTTGCTTGGAAAGGTATTCGGGTTCCATTCCTTAACTACAATTCAAGGTTGGCATCACAATATGTGACTTCTTTGTTATTACATTTGTTCGAACTAGTCGATCGAATAATTTTGTATAATCATGAAAGTCTCGTGACTTAGGATTGTTGTCTATGCATTTTACAGTTCTGTAAATTTTAAGTAGTATGTTTTCATAGTATTGGTACCTTCTTGGATAAACACAACCATTTCTTGTATATTTTTTTAAACTTTGTTAACTTAATATCGATTTTGGATATGCACCGTCATCACTTATATATTTGTTAAACTCTGTTAAGTTAGTATCAATTTTGGATATGCACAATCATTACTTATATATTTGTTTAAACTCTGTTAACTTAGTATCGAATCCCTTTTGGATACTACAATCACTACTTGTATCTTTGTTGAACTTTGTTTCCTCAATACATGATTCTTAATTGAATACAATTACTGTCAAGGTTTTACTCATGACTTTTGTGTGTTTTCTACTGGTAATATGATTCTGTCTGTAGATATAGAATAACTATTTTTTATGTTTCAACAATATTCCTGCATGAAACTATGATATGCATCTATTTTCTCATAGAAAACACTTACATATTAACACTGTGACAATTTATTCATGCTTTAAAATACTTCATAATGCACAATATCGTAAAGTAACAATCAAATCAATATTTTCATAATAAAGAAGTAAATCCTGGAATTTGGGGAAACCACACATTGAAGACTTTGTTCCTCCCAACCGTAGACTAGAGTCTATGTTCACCTTTTTTACCCCGAGTTGAGTTTGGAATCCAAGGGGCTGCCTACGTTGCCTCTTGTAGAATTCTGAGTACCATCTTGTTGTGTGTAATATTACAAAATCGTTGTGCCAATTCAGTTCAATGCATAGCCTTATTGAGCTATCAGTGAGCATCCTAGGAATGGTGTCCCACTCCCTTGTCATGAATTATTTTTATTTTTCCTAGGACTTGTGATACTTGTCTTGAGCCTCCTGCTCACTGACCACCTGCCAAATTCAATTCTACACTTTTTCACAGATTCTCCTATAAATTTGGAATGTGTCTTTTTGAAGTTGAGTTAACTCCACAACTTGTCGCATTTTGTTGCCACTTGGCCAACCCCTTTGGGTTCCGAAATCCCTCTTTAACAGTTGCTTCAATTTGTGCCCCTTTTTACACATGTGTTTATTTTCATAAAATAATAAGGTTTTACAATTTGGATTTGGTCAATCGACCAAATTGTCTTTTGGAAATTAAAATTCTAAAAATAAAAATAGTAATAGTAATAATAATTAAAAGTTCAAGTCATGGGGTATCACAATTATGTTTGGTGGAAAGATAACCTGCACATAATGAAAAAATCATCTACACACTCTCTTGGAAGTGGTGTGAACTAAATACTGCTCAATTACACCTCTTATTAGATATGCAGACTACATATTTTTAAGTTGTTGTTTTTTTTTTTTTTCTTTCAGTGTTTTCAACCCTAGCAATTGTTTGAAACCTTAGCCATTGTATGAAGAAAAATAATCCTTTTAAGGCATGTCTTTAAGCCCACATTAAGTCTTGGTAATGGGGTAGTTTTTCAAATTGTTGTTTCCTAGAAATCTTGTGTGTGAGTCAAATTGAGGACTAATTTTTTTTATACTCGCGTGACACGTGGTCAATACCCGTCCTCTACCACTATAACCCCAGGTGCGCCACACAACCCGCAAACATGGAGCGCAAGTAAATCGGGGTGAGAATCAAACTTGAGACCTCCTTTACATATTTCCTTCCATTTACACGACACTTGCCAATCGGTCTACACCCCTGCGGGGAAAACTAATTTTCTTATTACATGGTAGTGTAGAATGAAATTAAAATAGAATTTGTTATACAATACAAATACAATTAAAATATTCTTTTAGTTTCCATGGTGTCAAAATAGATTCAGACTATTTTGAAAAAAATTATGCAAATATCCATTCACCATGTTTATTTTATAAAAATCGTACTCATTTTCAAATCTCCATTTTTGAGAAATTCAACACAACACAACATTGATCTCATTTCCCAAGCTAATAGCCCTACCTATTTCAAGTGAAATCAATTTGGATTACTATTCATAACCCATACATATATGATTGGTTATACAATAGAAATAACACAATAACGCAAAACACCATTGTACATTACATGTAATCCTAAAATATGTTGTGTTAACGACAAAGGTCTAGCATAAGGGCCTTTGTATCAAAATGTATAACTTTGTTGTAGTGTTAACTTGTCTACATGCCCAAATGTATAACTAATGCCCAAATTTCCGTTGTAGGATAACCCTTTCATATTAAATAATTTATCTTTTTACATGATATACGATCATGTTTCTTATGCCATCATTTATTCTTACCATCATTAAATCGATCTAGCCTAAGTGCATCATGTTATTATTTCTCATAAACATTATTGAATGGAGAGTCTTCAATAATTTAAATAGATATCGCATAATTAATTTTCATTGTAAAATATACCAATTAGTTGTATTGGTATCCATTCAAAATGGTTTCACCAAAATTACTACAATGATGAGATCCATATGCGTATCTATTCACCTAGATATTTCTTGACCTTTTTCATGATAACTAGTTACATCAGTTCACCCAATAGGGGACAAAGCATGTGCATTGCTCTAAAAAATAAAGAGTTTAGTTTGAGGAAAACACAAATTATCTTTGGTCTCTATATTTATATGTTAGAATATGAAAGGCACGCATTTTCAAATTATCATGGTTATTTTAATAATAACATATATTGAGGAAGGATGAAACAATTGGAGGAAAACACAAGTTATCTTTAGTCTCTATATTTATATATGTTAGAACATGAAAAGCACACATTTTCAAATTATCATAACTCTTTTAATAATAATATATATTGAGGAAGGACGAAACAATTGGAATATTTTGATACAATGTAATCATAACTCTTTTTGTTATTTTTTTAAAAGGATTCCATCCCATCTCATTATAAGCACCTTTTTGAATGGTGGGTGGAATATTTTGATGCAATGTAATCATAACTCTTTTTGTTATTTTTTTTTAAAAGGATTCCATGTCATTACAAACAACTTTTTGAATTGTGGGTTTCATTATTAGAAGACAACCAATGGTGGGTTTCATTATTAGAAGACAACCGTGGTTCAACTTTGAAAACTAGATAATTAAAAAAAAAATTCCTAAAACTTTCAAAGGGTTTGAGAGGCATTAATTATACAATTTCCATTCCATATAAATATAATTTCCCATTTTCAACTTCATACCATCTAAAACCTCAAAGTATATTGCAAAAATCACTTATAAATTTGCTCTATAATTGAAATCGAAAATGAGCTTCTTTTTCACTTTGAAAAACATATACTTGAAGGTGGTATTTGGACCATTATAATTCAACTTATTAAAAACCTTTATGTGTGTGATTTTCTTTTTAGGGATGAATTAATAAAATATTTATAGTTGAAGGTGGTATTTGGACCATTATAATCCAACTTATTAAAATCCTTTATGTGTGTGATTTCCTTTTTAGGGATGAATTAATAAAATATTTAGAGGTTGAATTTAAACATGTCTTGCTTGAATTCCATACATTTGGCCTTATATAAGAAATCATTAAAATTCAATCAATCCAATACTTAACTTGGAAAAATAAGAAATCTTAACATTTTTAGCATTTTATCTAACATTATAAACCTAATAAACAATCCTAGAGATTGATTACAACTTTATTTTAGAAAATAATCGACGAATTATGCAACAAATCGATTGATACATGTCTCCTCTTTGTAGATATATTTTATTTTGATTTTAAATTTTTTAAATAAATTATTAGACAATCCTTGGTTTCATGGAGTTTCCAATACTTCATTGTTTTTCAATTGTATTTCAATTTCAAGCTAGTCTTTTGTCCAATAGTTTCCAATCTGAATTTTAATTTGGAAATTTTTTTCTATATCATTTTCCAATTCCCTTTTGGAAGTATTAGAACTAGATGCCTCAATCATTCAATAAAAATGGAAATTTTTTACTAGAGCAATTGATATTTCAACTAAGATACTCTTATATGGGGATCAAGCAATAATGCATCAACCAAAATATTTTGTTGTTCTAAAGTTAATTGTATTTTTTCTTTCATGATAGGAGATCGAAGATCTATTATTGGGCTTGCAAACATCAATAATGCGTGCAATAATCCCTAGAAGAAAAGGTTCAATTCTTAGAAATACTTCTCACCACTAGGGTTATTTGTCTTTTCTTACCTTCATGGAAGCCCTCCAACTTGAATCACATATGATGAAAAGTAGGTGTTGATGCGAGAAAAAATACCTTTGTCAACAACACGAGTTACCCATGATAAGAAGTCCCAATGAGACCTCTCACCATTTGGAATAGGGGACCCATTCAAATTATGCCCTAACAACCATTTCTAGTTTTGGGTTTACCGATTGCGGTCTAGTCCACCGATGAATGTTTTTTAAACTAAATAATTAAATGAAACTTATCTAAGATGCATGCATCCAAACGAAACTAAGGTAACCAAAAGGAAAACTTAGAACCATCCATGCTCTTTTCAATCGCTTGGGAAATAGTTCATACAAAGAAAAGACAAGAATATGAATAAATAACTACAAACACAATATAGTCTAGCATTTAAACAATCATTTATAGTTTTATGCCCACAAATTTATACAAATATCTACTGAAGAAAATGAATAAGAATATACCCACAATGCATAAGAATAGTCTACAATATGAAGTACATCCTTACACAAGCCAAGTGTTGAGAAAAATACAAAGGAGTAGTCCATAATACATAGAACACGAGAAACTTTGTTCTCCAAAAAATAGCTTGGTGAAACCATCTTCTCCTCATTAACGGTTTCATTAATAGTAAATGAAATCTCCAAGAGACAAAATCCCTTTACTTGGATACAATCCACGTGTTTATTGAAGTTCAATTTGACTCTTGGCCTTCCGCTTTCCACCTACGAACTTGCATTTACAATTTTTTTTCCTTATCCCGTTTGTATTGATGAGAGAACAAAGAAAACATGAATGTTAATTATTTAATGTATAATATGCAGTTACATTTTGAATTTTTATTTTTTAGCTGGTGAGCCATCACATATTTTGGCCAAAGTGCGCCTCACCCACCACAAAAACTAGTCTAAACATGGGAAACTCTTCATTCTCCAAGTTTGACAGTCGATCATCATGGGGTTTAGACTTCCTCTTTAGTCATTTGAGTTCGATTCTGTTTCACTGCTCTTCTTCTGCTATGACAATTGTTGTTGTCGTTGTTCTATCATCCTTGGTTGTAGATCACAATTGCATGGGTATTACTACACATTGGAAGCATTTCCTTTTTGTGTATCATTTGTTCCTTCATGATATGTTTCCTTCACACGCTTCCCATCTGGGTTGCTGAGTATGGACTACCTTTATAATTGGTACTCGACACCATTCAACATGAAATAGATTAGTGACCATAGAATAACCTCAAAATAAACTATTAAAACCATGCATTTGAACCTATAGAACAAAAAATTGAATTAAGTGAGAGTTCGTATATGCTTCCCTGAGTTCGTTTCCTGGTTCCTCCACTCTTGGTTGAGGTACTATGTTCTTCAAGGTTGTTTACAATGTGCTATATATAAATCCCTAAAAATGTGAACAATTGGTGATGAATATCTCAAATCATATAATTGTGAAGCTGTAAATCTCATAAAGAACTTTCCATTGGTGAAAGGAATGCACAAAACATGCATATGAGGAAAACGTTATGTTTGAAATACAAATGGTAGTTTGGTAGGGTCATGTCTCTATATCGACAAGAAAAGCACAAACTCCTATATCGACAAGGAAAACACAAACTACTGTATTCACAAGGAAAGAACGAACTGTTGTATCAAAATGGAAGGTACAAACTTCTCCAGTATGTATCAGTGAAGATCAAGTGATTATCTCTAGTATGTCAGCGTAGATGAAGTGATTATCTCTGGTACTGGGTGTATTGACGATGAATGGGTGACCTCCTTTGTTGGATATTTGATGGTTGAGGTAAGTCTTAAAATGTTGTAGGAGCTCCAGTCACGTCATGTTATTTGCACTCTCAAGCGGTTGATGTGGGGTATGAACTTAGACCATGTATTGATATCATTGGTAAGTTGTGTGTGAAGTCAGATCGAGTCATTGTGCGAGGGTTCAATTTCAAGTGATGGCATTTGATTTGATATCAATTTTGGAGTGGTTGGAAATTTTGATGTTAGAATAATAAAAAGTTAAAAGAAATATTTTAAAAAAGGGGGTGGTCCCCACTTTTTCACTCCAACTCACTCACATATGGCACATGGAAATTTTTTAAAATACTATAAAATATGTATAAGGGGAAAGAGATGGCATCTCACACCTCTTCCCCACTCCACCTTTAATTATTCACATATGGAGGGGGTCATGGATTTCCCCCCCTCCATTTTCACCTCATATAAATGACATAAACGATAGGCACCTAGAAATATATGTCGAACCATGAACTTACCACACACAACATACCGAAACCAATCACATTATGATGTACCATGTACCGACACCAATCTCTTCATGGTCTTTAGTATGTATTGACACCACTCCCATGATGAGATAGAGTATTCCAAATAGGTTCTCATCTTCACTCTCGAGTATAGTACCGACCATATTCCAATGATCAACAACAGGTGTATCAATCACATTCCAATGATTAGCTTTGGGTGTATCATGTTAGTTGTGCTCAAATCCTCTAGGTGAGTATCGGCGTGAATGTTCTCATTGTAACACACCCAAAATCGTCACCCTTACTTAGGTTGGTCGGGTGTAAAAATTCCATCTTCTTCAACTCAGTTCTTTTCTCTCAATGAGCCCCATAGATGGATTGTCCTCATCGAGATATTTCAAATGACTGTAACCATGCTCAAAATCGAGCTCTAGAAAAAAAGTTACAACCTCCCAATTTTTTTGGGCTTTCATTTATCCAATCCACCCCATTGCCATGTGGATCCCTGTCTCTCATGCCATCTGATGTGGCATTGACATGACACCTACCACCTAGCCCATCCATCCTTGGCCTATGGGGCCCAAAAAATTTGATGTCTTAAGTTCACTCAAATTTTTTCATCATCGTCGTAGTTCTTCTCCATCGGAGTTATATGCCACCCAAAATGACATACCCTGATGACATACACTGTGACAGGTCTAGCCTCTAGATCCAATTGCTCTCAGAATCTAACATTCAATGGTCTTGAGCTCGTCGACACCTCAAAATTTCTTGGCAGTTGACATCCGCCTCCTCATTCTTATACTAAGTGAATAGGTGGGACCCATGTAGATTCTATGGTTTAGATTGACTCTCGCCTACTCACTAATCTAGGGACCATATCTTCTCTCAGATTTCTTTCCATCGAAGTGCATCTCCTCTGGAATAAAAAATTACTCCGACGAGCACTCCCTCGACAAATGCTTGAGATATCTCGACCTTATATCTGAGGGCCAAGATTTAAGGAACCCATCTCAAGGTTTAAAACTGATAGGGACTCACACTTGGTCCTTTATACAAATTGCAGGTTGAAACGTGTCAACCTCTTGGACATTTTCACACTCCTCGTCTGCATGACGCCATCGCCCTCCTACTCGAGACAAATATTCATAGATCCAATGGATATTGTTTTCCATATTATTCCTCTATAGATTAATGGTTCTTAGACCATTTCTTCATCGTCATAATTATTTCTCATACCCTCTCTCCAGACCTATGACTTCCCTCCTTCGAAGAATGACTGAGATCTATTCATCATTCCAATTCAATGACCAATATTTGAGGTGATGACCTAAGGGATTTCTCACCCAACTAGGCCCCCTCTTGTCCCGATGATCAATCAATTGTTGACACACGTCATCCTGTAGGACACACTAATTACCACACTAGCATTCCTCATCACTCTCCCTTTCTCCATATCTATGATATCCCTCCTCTGATGGATAGTTGAGATTACTTCTCGACTATCATCCACTTTGGGCATCCAAGGTCGCTCCGACCAATAGACCCTGAAGACACTCACAACAACATATATAATGGTATAGATCTGTTCGCTACACCAAATTGATGGTTTTTTATGGCTCAAGGTCTCCATTGTCATCATACTCCCTGCAACCTTGCATTCGGTTACATCAATGATTGTATTCTCTGACAAAAGTGTTGAGATCTACTCGATGCACCAAATCAACTACTAATATTAGGTCTTGCCTTATCACCGATCTACAATCCATATATCTCATGTATATGCCCTGATAGATCAATAATCATCATTTCTTTCGAGGTTCTACACTGTGACAACCTCATCCTCTGATTGATGACTAAGACGATCTCACCACATTGAATCAATGCTCATCGATGGCTCTAAGTATTCTTCATCGTTAGACTTCTATGAAAGTCCCTATAATTGAGAACTTCAATGATTACACCCTCCGACGAAGGGACAAGATATATTCTCTTTCCCGAATCAACGACTACGATTCATTCCAACTCAAAACATAGGATTTCTACAAGTTAACAGTCTGAAATCAAGACTTAGCCAAATTTCAAGGGTTCTTTAAAGGATATTTCCTTAAGGATTCTATCAGGATTCTAATCTTTGAAACTCACTCTCCAACCCGGGTAAGAAACTCTCACTTCGATTTGAAGTGAAGATTGCATCTTGCAAGATTTCCCCTTCGAGGAAAGGAGCTTTCATAAGATTAAGTCTCTCTAACTACGCAGAGGCCTTCCTTCCTCCGAAATTGGAGATGTCTAAGGTTTTTTGAACTTCTTTGGCCTCCTATACACAGGTGTTAGTAAGGATTCATATTCCATTTATATAATATCATAGCACTTCATTCCTTTCAATAATTATTATTTGTTTCTTAACTTAGAGACCCACTTCCTTTTCTTAGGAAGTCCATTACAATGTATACATGTATCATTGTGCAAATAGATGCTTAAAAAATGGTTTATTTTCTTTAATTTAGAACACTTACAATGTATTCATGTTTAGGTGTGCAAGGCATGCACCATTCTTACAACTTCATATTCCCTTAAATAAAAGGGCTTGCCAACAAAACAACTATTAGCATCACTAATTAGGCATACACATCCCTAGCAAAATTATAGGTACACATCACATGGGAAGGTTCTCGACCTATCCTCTTCCTTCTATTAGAAGGAACTTGGGTCCATATTGGGGATTGTGAAATGGTATGATGTGGTACCTTTGGCTGATAGCTTTTTTTGTCCTATCAAGATCTACCATACCTGTATTCATTGATGATGGTTGGTTATTCAACTACCAACTTCTTCTCATTAATTGTCTATAAGTTAGAGGAAGTATGGTTATTTCCTCCACATCATTACTCAAGGTGGGTTGGGATATTTTACACATAATCCCCTTTTCTGCCCCTCACTAATCCCTCCCGTGGTATCATGGCCAATACTTTTAAAGTTACAGACATATTTCAAATCAAACAATAATACAATTACCTTATTTACATGTCATGGCATGACATCATGATTAATTAAAAATAATCAGGGGTTTAGAAATGGGGTGTTACATTCCCTTCCCCCTTCAAAGGAACATCGTCCTTGGTGTTCTTGCATCTCAACAACACCTTTCATGCATTCATCTTTCAACTACTTTAGCATTATATTTTTTTCTTCATAGTCTGGTCCTCACTCAGAACATGCCTACAACATGCATAAATTCACAATTCTATGCATAAACATTTCATTGTTGTCTAGAATTCTAGAAAAAATATCCATTTCAGCACAATAATTATCTGTGCAATTCATGGATTTGCATCCATATGGTTGTCACATTTACTCGGCTCAATGTTTTCCCTTGACATACCCATTGTGTTCATAATTCCAGTCAACAAATAACACGAGTTATCTAAGTTTCATATTCTTTTCGATCACCTTCCAGGCTCGGGCATCCCCTTCTCTGTTATATAGTCCCTAAGGCAATCCATCTTTACTACCAAAAATTTCTAGAACAAGAAGAGTTTCTGAGACTTTTCCCAATCTTACATTTGAGACGTCCCTCAGGCCTGCTCTGTCAAGGTGTCCCTTTAGCCCGAGTTAACACAACACAACAATATCTATGACGATCATAGCATATCATAAGGTTCTCATGTCACAACAATAGCCTTTTTCCATGCTTTCCAGCTTGGCGTCCATCATCTATCCCTCCAGGACAGATATGTTATCTCACCTATATCACATGCATACATAACAATGAGATACTATTATTAATTCCATTCAAACTTTCTTTCAAATCTCTTACCCACAGATTTTTCAAATTCCACATTTCCATTTTCATATTTGTTCCACATTGGAACCAGATTCACAAGTATGAGACTTCCTTCTCATATCAATTTGGATCAATAGGCATTGGTCTTCCTTATGGGCTTAAGGCACTCATATCCAATACCCTTCTTCCTGCAATTCCATCTTCAAACAACCAAACAAATTGTTAGTTCTCATGCACACTACATTTTCATTGCACAATCCACTAGATCACAAACACTGTCAAAATTGTGCATACTAAAAATTAAATCAGTTTTATATAACCCTTTCAATGATATAAAGTAGAAAGGAATTATCATTCCTCACACATGCACTATTTCAACATACCAATCCTTTTTCAAAATGCAATTAAGCATCTCATTCAATTTACTAATGTGCATTCCATCATGCTTAAGGATATTAAAGTTTAAACCCCAACTTTGATATTATGCTGAAAATTTTAATCCAAGAATACAAGCTCCAGCTCCTGTGAATTGAACTACATGGATGGTCACATTTTCTCTTTTTGTTGATTGATGTGTGTCATGCACACAAGATGAGGTTGTGAACTCTAAAATAGATCTTTCCCATTTTCTTTGAACAACTCATATATCTTTTTTATTTCATGTTACAGTGAGACTTGTTATGCAAATCTAATATAAACATTTATGGTCTCTTAATGGTGTGTTGTTATATACTAAATTCAACCAATCACTAAGGAGAGGATAAGTGTGCTTCTTCATTCGGATTAATCTCAAAGATTTGTGAGTTGGATGTTTTAGTTGCCTCCTTATACACTGGTGTTTCCTTAAATTTTGTTGCACCAAAATTGTATGTCCCAACTGTAATTCCACAAGAAACCATCTGCAAAAGGAAAATATCAGTGATTAAACACAAATTCTCTATATCATTCTCACAATCTTGTCAACAACCTCCCCCTCCTTAATAAAGATAAATGTATGCATGGCCTCCACATTCCACTCTTGAGCTACACCCTGCAAAATCAAATATTGAGGCAATCTTTCATTAGTTTGATATATGCTAATTAATTTGATTTATTTAAGCAATCATTTTTCATTTACCAACTTTCTATCATCAAATTCTATTAGAGATACTAAGAACAGATTTTGCAAAATCAAATATGGAGGCAATCTTTCATTAGTTTTCTCTCTGTTAATTAATTTGATTTATTTAAGCAATCATTTTTTATTTACCAACTTTCTATCATCAAATTCTGTTAGAGATACTAAGAACAGATTTTTCAAAGAGAGTGTGATTCATTTAAACAATCATTTTTCATTTACCAACTTCCTGTCATAAAATTATTTTAAAGACACTAAAAACAAACTTGTCAAAGAGAACATCCATAAGACAAAATTTATTAGTTCAAATATCTATCCCCAACCAATACTTCATATTGTGATGATTAAATGACTATACCCTCAATTCGTCAAAATTGACCTTCAAGAAAAATATTTCTGGGAATTTCTTTGACAGCTAGACGAACAGTGGACTGACAAATCGACAAGGTGCACACCACATAACATTGAAATCTACCACCAATTGATTACAACAAATGATAAGCACCATTTTCAAAAGTCCAAATAAAGATAACATGACTTAGACCTGCAACTACAAAGAAAATAAGTGCTACGAATAATGCAAATGATCAACATTGTTCTAAGAAGTCCAAATAAATATAACAGGATTTATACCAAGAGTAGTCACAAAAAAATAGATCAAATAATCATACTACATCTACAAAGAAAATAAGTGCTCCTAATGATGGAGATGATCAATACTATTCTAATATGTTGAAATAAATATAACAAGATTTATGCCCAGAGTAATCAATAAACAAAGAACATCAAATGTAGTTTCTACAAAGAAAATATACACTCGAATTGGAGCTATAGTTGAGGAATAAGACTAAAGCATAAATCATTATTTGCTCTCCTACCCAGAATTTAAAAATATATTAGAAATTTGTCAAAATATGTTTACACATTCAAGAAAGGATGAAAATCACACATACATAAACCCTATAACCATCTGGATTTAATGTTGATGGAATCAATCTGCACGACGCTAAGCCTGGATGAGATGATAGCTTATTCCCATAAAACCAATAGCATTTAATATTTTCCTTATAGAAGCCATAATTATCTATACTTAGCTTTTAATATTTTCTTCTAGAAGCCACAATTATCTATACTTAGTAAGGTAGTTCTAACAAAACTTAGAAGTCCAAAGGAGAGAGCAGTCTCTTTAATTGATAATGAGAGGATTCTTGTGACACAAGGGAGAGAAATTTGAATGAAACAATTGATATCAGAAAAGAAACAAAAGAAAACTTGTAAGTAGCCTAGGCAGAGTTCCCAAGCCACATAGAGATTGTGGATTACATAAGTAGAGCTACATTGAACCGAACCCTGTCAGCTTCTCCAGATACGGATCAAGAAATATTTGTAACCCACCATTCCTTGAATAACTACAACTGAAAGGACAACTAAAGCGACTTAGAACAAAAATAAGCAATCAAGATTAAATGAAGTTTTAGACTTTAAGTTTATTGCATTTTTAACCAATATCTATAAACGCTTCTTTGCCCATTTTGAAGTCTATAGGATGGAGTACAACAACAAAGACTCTTACAAGGACCCGATTATCCCCTAGTTGGGGCACAGGAAAGTCACCCTACTGTAGCACCACTCTAGGTCCATATTCCTTGTAAAATGAATCCCTCTGCATATAATCCATATTGCTTGCTCTTATCAATCGACCAACTTCAACAAACGGGGTAAGACGACCCACGAACCTGAAAGCATGTTAAAGAACCACATCGATAATAGAATCAAGCGTGGCCAAGAATTAAAAAAGGAACCACATCGATGTGGTGGAGGGGAGTTGGGAGTTGGGGACGATCCCATGAATCGAGAAGATGAAGAGTCTGGAGCGATGCGAACAAACAAAGAAGATGAGGAGTCTCTTCTGTTTCACTGAGTAGAAATTATAAGGTATATTATTTTCTTATATGAATTTAAATTATAATTGAGGTTAGCATTTTATTTCATTATTAAAGTTAAGGTTAGGTGTTTTGCTTCTAAGCACATGGCCTCTTTGTTGATAGTTTGAATGATGATTAACATGGAACATTGGCTTAATTGAAATCCCTAAATTCTTGATGTAAGAGTTTAAACTCTTTCTGGGTTTAGATAATAAATTTTTTAGATAACGCAATTTTCCTACTATACAATTTTTCTCAAGCATTTCGAGACATATGGAAATCCAAATGCTTGAGAAACCTTCGTCTAAATGAATGTAACTAAAAGCTGTGTTGTCATAGCCCAACAATCTCCACACAATAATTTATTGATACCTTTCACAATGAATCAAGCATCACCTTCCTACAAGACAAAAGAAACCAAACACCACTACAGCTTCTCTAACAATATTGGTTGTGTGAACATGTTTGTATAGTTTTCTAACATAACCACAAACTAAATCACTGCAACCATTGTAGGTGATACTCATTCTTCTCAAATATCGAAGCACTCATTTCCATGCTCTTACCAACTGCATGTGAAATATTTGAACATTCCATTGCAATCATCAACATTCCTATTTCATTTGTAGAAGGTACATGAGGCATATAATCCTTTCTTCCTTACTACTAGGACACAAAATTGAAGAAAACATACAATGGAAGGATAAATAAATGAATGAATGTGTGTGATTTCCTTTATGTGTATGATTTCCTTAGGGATGATTTTAGGGGCTAGATTTCGCTCATGGGCTAATTTTCCATGGTTTTTCCCAAAATAAAATAGCTATTATAAAAATGATTCACCCAAATTTTATAGCATAAAATTATTTTACCTTAAAAATCCCCAAAATTTTATACAAAGTATATAAAATCCTTATAAATTTGAATATTTTTACAAAAATATTGCCAACATTTTATAGTTGGCATATGAAGGATTAGTAAGATTCGTCGAGGTTTCTACATTTTAAAATAATTTTTCATCCTTAAAATCATCCCTTTCCTTTTTAAGGATGAATGAATAAAATATTTATAGGTTGAATTTAAACACAAGTCTTGCTTGAATTCCATACATTTGTCCTTGATATAAGAAATCACTAAAATTCAATCAATACACTACTTAGAAAAATAAGAAATCTTAACATTCTTAGCATTTTTCTAACCTTATAAACCTAATAAACAACCCTAGAGATTGATTAAAATTTTAATTTAGAAAATAATCTACGAATTATGCAACAAATCAATTGATAAATGTCTCCTCTTTGTAGATATATTTTATTTTTATTTTAAATTTTTTAAATAAATCACTAGACAATCCATGGTTTCATGGAGTTTCCAATACTTCATTGTTTTTCAATTGTATTTCAATTTCAAGCTAGTCTTTTGTCCAAAAGTTTCCAATCTGAATTTTACTTTGGGAATTTTTTGCTATATCATTTTCCAATTCCCTTTTGAAAGTATTAGAACTAGATGCCTCAATCATTCAATAAAAATGGAAATCTTTTACTAGAACAATTGATATTTGAACTAAGATACTCTTATATGGATAGAAAATAACATTACTTCCTAGTTCTAAAGTTAGTTGTATTTTTTCTTTCATGATAGGAGATCAAAGCTCTGTTATTGGGCTTGCAAACATCAGTAATGCTTGCAATAATCCCTAGAAGAAAAGGTTTAGAAATACTTCTCACTACTAGGTTTATTTGTCTTTTCTTACCTTCATGGAAGCCCTCCAACTTGAATCACATATGATGAAATGTAAGTGTTGATGTGAGAAAAATTACCTTTGTCAACAACACGGGTTACCCATGATAAGAAGTCCCAATGAGACCTCTCACCATTTGGAATAGGGAACCCATTCAGATTATGGCCTAACAACCATTTCTAGTTTTGGGTTTACTGGTTGCAGTCTAGTCCATCGATGAAGGTTTTCTAAACTAAAGAATGAAATGCAACTGATCTAAGATGCATGCATCCATACAAAACTAAGGTAACCAAAAGGAAAATTTATAACCATCCATGCTCTTTTAAATGGATCGGGAAATAGTTCACACAAAGCAAAGACAAGAATATGAATAAATAACTACAAACACAAAATAGTCTAGCATTTAAACAATCATTTATAGTTCTATGCCCATGAATTTATACAAATATCTACTGAAGAAAATAAATAATAATGTACCCACCATGCATAAGAATAGTCTACAATATGAAGTACATCCTTACACAACCCGAGTGCTGAGAAAAATGCAAAGGAGTAGTCCACAATACGTAGAACACGAGAAACATAGTTCTCCAAAAAATAGCTTCGTGAAAGCAACTTCTCCTCATTAATAGTACATGAAATCTCCAAGAGACAAAATGCATTTACTTGGATACAATCCATGTGTTTATTGAAGTTCAATTTGACACTTGGCCTTTCGGCTTCCCCCTATGAACTTGCATTTACAAACTTTTTTCTTATCCCGTTTGTATTGATGAGATAACAAGGAAAACATGAATGATTTAATATGTAATATGAAATTACATTTTGAATTTTTCTTTTTGTGTTGGTGGGCCATCACATATTTTGGCCATAGTGCGCCTCACCCACCACAAAGACTAGTCTAGACATCAGAAACTCTTCATTCTCTAAGTTTGACAGCCGATCGTCATGGGGTTTAAACTTCCTCTTTAATCATTTGAGTTTGATTCCATTTCACTACTCCTCTACTGCTATGAGAGTTGTTTTTGTTGTTTCTCTATCATCCTTGGTTGTAGATCACATTTGCAAGGGTAATGCTACACATTGGAAGGATTTACTTTTTGTGTAGCATTTGTTCCTTCATGATATGTTTCCTTCACATGCTACCCATCTGGGTTGTTGAGTATGGAATTCCTTTATCATTGGTACCTAGCACCATTCAACATGAAATATATGAGTGACCATAGAATAAACACAAAATAAACTATTTAAACAATGCATTTGAACATGTAGAACAAAAAATTGAATTAAGTGAGAGTTTGTATATGCTTCCCTGAGTTTGGTTCCTGGTTCTTCCACTCTTGGTTGAGGTACTATGTTATTCTAGGTTGTTGACAATGTGCTATATATAAATCCTTGAAAATGTGAACAATTGGTGAGGAATATCTCAAATCATATAACTATGAAGTTGTAAATCTCAGAAAGAACTTTCCATGGGTGAAAGGAATGCACAAAAAAGGAATATGAGGAAAAAATTGTGTTTGAAATGCAAACGGTAGTTTGGTAGGGTCATATCCCTATATCGACAAGAAAATCACAAACTCTTGTATCGATAATCAAAGCACAAAATACTGTATTGGCAAGGAAAGTACGAATTGTTGTATCATAATGGAAGGCACAAACTGCTCCAGTATGTATCAATGAAGATCAAGTGATTAGCTCTAGTATGTCAGTGTAGATGAAGTGATTAGCTCTGGTACTGGGTATACAGAAGAGGAATGGGTGACCTACTTTGTTAGAGATTCGATGGTTGAGGTAAGTCTTAAAATGTTGTAGGAGCTCTAGTCACGTCATGTTATTTGAACTCTCAAGTGGTTGATGTGGGGTCTAAACTTAGACCATGTATTGATATCATTGGTAAGTTGTGTGAGAATTCAGATTGATTCATTGTGTGAGGGTTCAATTTCAAGTGATGGCATTTGATTTGATATTGGTTTTGGAGGGGCTAAAAATTTTGATGTTAGAATAATAAAAAGTTAAAAAAATATTTAAAGAAAAGGGGTGGTCTCCACCCATTCACTCCACTTCACTCACATATGGCACATGGAAAGTTTTTAAAATACTATTAAATATGTAAAGGGGGAAACAGCTGGCATCTCATACCCCTTCCCCACACCACATTTAAGTAGTCACATATGGAGGGGGTCGTGGATTGCCCCCCCTCCCTTTTCACCTCATATAAATGACATAAATGATAGGCACTTCAAACTATACATCTAACCATGAAATTACCATATACGACATACTGACAACAATAGGATAGCAATGTACCATGTAGCGACACCAATATCTTCATGGTTTTTAGTATGTACCAACACTACTCCCATGATGAGCTACAATATTCCAACTAGGTTCTTCTCTTCACTCTCGGGTATGGTACCGATCATGTTCCAATGATCAACTCCAGGCATATCAACCACATTCCAATGATTAGCTTCAGGTGTATCAGGTTAGTTGTGCTCAAATCCTCCAGGTGAGTAT
>ML780012.1:0-25910 GCA_009831015.1 Picea engelmannii
TCATTCATGATCTAGTACGTATCTTCGTAAAATGCTATCTACGCCCATTTTGTATAGATTCCCTGCGATCAGTTGATAGTCGGTTGCACGGACTACCAGGTTCTTCTTTTGCGCAGTGGTATATCCTTGCGGTGTAGTACCTGTGCTCATGCACTGGATGACCTCTACGAAGTAATCGTCAGCAATCTGTACTGAGAAGAGTTGTGCATCTGGAAAGTTTTCTTCCAAATTTGATGGTTCCTCTCCATTTGTGACCCTCGATAGGTGGTTAGGCCCTGCATTCAGTTTCCCTGGTTTGACTATTACCTTGAAGTCAACTTATTGAAATAGAAGTAACCGTCGACAGATTCTCCCCCCCAACACTAGCTTGTTAACTAGGTATTTCAGGGCTGAATGATCTGTGAACATCTTAAAGTGTTTTCCCAATAGGTAATGTTTGTATTTTGGTAGTGCGTAAAATGGTTAAGCCTTCTCTTTTTGTCATGTTATAATTTTGTTCTGAGTCTGATAATTTCCTGCTTGTGAACGCTATCGAGTGATCCAAGTCTCCTACTCCTGGTTGTGCTAAGATAGCTCCAAGTGCTATTGTTGATGCATCTACATGTACGTGGAATGTCTTTTCCCAATATGGAAATACCAATATTGGTGCGGTGACCATCTTTTCTTCAGGGTATCGAGACCATGTTGGCACTCGTCGTTCCATTGATACTTGGTATCCTTCCTTAACATTTTTTCTATAGGGGTTGTAATCTGCGCGTAGCCTTTGATGAATTTCCTGTAATATCTCGTATGTCTTTGGCCAAATCAACTAGTAAACCCTGTTTACATACTATGTGTCCCAGTGGTATCCATGCTGGGTATGTTTCTACCTCAAGAAACATGACACCTACTCGGGAAATGTGTCATGTATTTAGGTTGTTTTTTTGGCACATGGTTTTTGCCGACAATTTTCTATTGCCGGTTAAGGAATTAGGGTTTTGGACTAATCCAGGCCATTGGGTTAGGGTTTTGGATGTCGTTGGCTCCTATATGTGTATTTTATTGTAAACAATGTAACACAATGAATGAATATAATATATGTTGATTTTCCCAGTTTGGGTTTCGAGGGGAAAAATCTCTGTGTAATGTTTGTATTTGCCATTGTATCTTTTCTATTCTTTTTTGAATATCTGTTTACAGTAGACATTATACAAGGTTAGAATTTACAATCTCAAATGGTGTTCCAAATATGCATTTCTTGATATTCAGTGATATCTGGCACCGTCTTCATCGTTCTAACATCAGGCATAAAACTTCCACATGGTTTTTTAATAGGCTGTAAAATGTCCAATCATCTAGGTATACTTCGAGAAATTGGTGGTTGAATTCCTTAAATGTTGCGATGACCACTCTGGAGAATATCGCAGGAGCATTCTTCAATTAGAACGACATGACTGTGTACTGATACAATCCCCATTCTGTCGCAAATGTAGTCTTGTTTCTATCCTCTTGTGCTATCTTAATCTCATGATATCCCGAGAATCCATCGGTGAATGAATATGATTCATGTCCTCCTACGTTCTTGAGTACTTTGTCCATGAATGGTGTGGGGAATGGGTCATGTAAGCATGCATCGTTCAACTTCCTCAAGTCGACGCATATCCTGATCCCTCTTCTTTGTTTCTTGTTCTGTACTACCATCGGGCTTATCCATTCTGATTCTTCGACTAGTTCGATGATGTCGATCTCAAGCATCCTGTCGATCTTATCTTTAACTTTCTATTTGTAGATGGGGTTCAATATATATGGTCGTTGTTTAATGGGTCTTGCCTCAGGTTTGAGTGGTATCTTCATTTCTCCTAATTCTCCGTCTATTCCTTTCATCTCTGTAAAGGTCATGGGAAAAAGGTCATTGTATTCGTGCAACAATTTTGTGATTCTTTCTAGCATCTGTCTGTCCCAATAATCTCCAATGTTGGCCATCTTGGACTGCTCGGTGGTCCCTATGTTAACCTTCTTGATATTTATTGGTGCAAATATGACCTCTAATTCTAAGGGTGTTCCTTCCACATTCCTCTTGCCTTCGACTTCTTCGATCTAAATATCGTGTGGATCATCTTCATCCAGTTCTTCTTCCTGTACATGGTAGCAGGAAAACAGTTCCTTGACTGTCTACTTATTCCGCTGTTGTACCTCTATGATAACTTCCACTTCTAGTTCCGTAATGAATATGACATCTTTGATTCGTTTCAGGGCTGTGTCTATGTTGGGGTTCTCATGCTCGAATGAGAAAGTGACTGTAAAGTTCTGTTGGAGTGGCACCCATGTCCTAGTTCCTTTTCGCAATTCCTCGTCTATATACCATTTCGCTGGTATGCCTACTAAAGTACGAATGAAGTGGCGAGGCCATTCTTCTGGCGGTGTCATTTTCCATAGTGTTTTACATGCCTCCAAGTGTTCTGCTGGTATTCCTAGTCCATCATATTTTTGTGAGTTGTTCCATATATGTTCTGTGTCGAACCTTATGCGCAATAATCGTTTGCATTGGTACCAATCTGTGATAGTCTCTTTGTGCACACCCCACCATATTGTAGGTGTAGCCTTTAGTGCTAAGTCTAGTGCTAATAGTATCTAGTTCTCTAATACTTCGTCTTCATATTGTGTTAAGAAAGTTTCCAAATCATTTAGCCCATGGAAACTGGGTGGTTCTCTGATTTCTGTGCCAAGCCATCTTACTGCGCGATCTATTCTTGCACACCTTCTTATGGATACTTCATGTAGTCTTTGCTACCAGTTTTCTAACCTAGTGTTTGAGTTCATGGTGCATGAATTAATGCTCTACCAACTGAGTATCTCATCTACAGTTGGGTTTACATAGTCCGCATCCCACGCAGTTGTTCTGTACAACTGGCCAATTTTGTCTAGATCTAGACAAGTGGGTTTGACGAACCTCTCTCCTTTTGATGGGTCGAGTGGAGCTATAACCCTGTAGTCTCCCTACTCAAATGTCATTTTTTTGGTATTCAAGTTAATTATGGCCTAGTTTTCGAACACCCAATCCAGTCCAAGTAGTGTTGGGTAAGGTGTTGTACCATCTACTATTTCAGTGACTTCAAAGTATGCCTTAGTGTGTACGCCATCCAGATCTATGGTTACTCCTTTCAGTCTACCTATTGGTAGGGCTCTATGTTGATTCGCTAGCTTTAATTGAACAGTTGAGTATCCCATTGTAGGTTATCCCATGCATTGCCATGTGGTTTTTGGTAGTACTTTCACCTCGGATCCTAGATATAGTATAATATCTCCCATGTTGAAATCCTCGATGTTAGCATTGATCCTAAATTCTCTACTTGTTCTTCTTCTTGTGTGTAGGTGGTTGACAGTTTTCATTTCTGGCTTATGTTCCATCTTGCCGCTACATTTCTCTAGGATGTTTTGCAATACTTTGATAGATGAGGGATCACCTAACATTTTGTTACATGATTGCAAAAAATCTTTGAGAGTACTTACATGTTCTTTAGGTTGTATTTTTTTGGTATGGTATAGTGATGGCGGCATGTCATATTCCAAAGCTTCCTTGTTCTACTGTGAAGTCAGTGCTATGTCGTCCTTCTAAAATTATTATTAGGCTTCTGTAAAGATCTCCTTTTCCTTTTGCACGTTGAACTGCTTCTTGGGGTTACGATTCTTCCTTACCCATTGGTTCTGCGCTGGGTCCTGTCGAACTGCATCATTTCCTATTTTTTTTCCTCCTCCAGTGACTATGTTGATGTTCTGTCCATCATCCCTTGCTTCGGCTGAAATCCACTAAACATTCTAGTTATTTTGGTTCCTTTTTTCCTGGATCTTTATGAGTAGTGATGGACATTCCTATGTACTGTGGTCCGAAGAGTGACAATACATACAGGTCGTTGGTGGTAGTGGGAATTCCTGTGCATAATGTCCTAGTTGCTGGCAATTGTGACATGTGACTGGTCATCTCCCATGTCTGAAACCTCCTCTGGCTCGTCCTGCTCCTCTATAGGTTGCGTAATCACCTCATGGCGCGTTATATTGTTGTCCCTGATTATACTATGCGGTATTATACTGGGGATATGCTGGGTTGTACTGTGGCTGCGCTTTATTATAGGGTTGTTGTGCAATATTATACTCCTTCTACGCTGTGTTGTATGGTGTTGGGGATTGAGTGAACTGTGGTGTTTCCTGCCCAAGAATCACTTCTGCATGTACCTGTAGGCATCTGAGGTTCTTTCCCGCATCAGCTCCATAGTTCTGCAATCTTTGTCGTCGTGGCTGATTGACTTGCAAAAAGTGTAATATGAGTTCATTGGTAATGTTTGGTATTTCTGCATCATCGTGCAATGGTAAGGATCATGACCCGGTTTCTTGAAAATTTCACACGATAATCCCCCCTGTGGTAGTGGGTTTGGCATCCCTGTCGACATATATTGTGCAAACGTCGGACATTCATTTTTGTGGTGCCCTCTTGTCCTGCATGTGGTAAAACAAATGGCTTCTCGTTTGTCCTTGTTCTTATTTTGGTTCAGCTGAAATGTTAAGTTCTTCAGATCCTCTTTTAGTTCTTCGATAATCGGGTCCATTTGCTAATATTGATTCTCTTCCAATTGCAAGGCTACCTGTAAAGCCTCTGCTTGTGTCTGAAACTTCTGTTGTCGTAGTGGGTACTTTAAGTGTGGGAGTAGTGAGTTGATAAACAGGTGTTGATGTTGCATCTTGGTCATGAGGTATTTTAACTTCCCTTTTAGTCTCTTGATCCTTTCATCAATATCCCATACCGATTCTCCTAGTTTCTATCTTATTTCAATCATCTTATTCATATACTGATCCTATGAGCTCGACTTATGGAACTCATTGATTAATAGTTTCTTAATGTCGTCCAGTGTCCTTGTCGTCCCTGGAGCATTGGTCATGTATAGACTCATGTACCAATCTAGTGCATGGTCTCTTAGCGTGATCGCTAGATGCACGAGTTTGGTGTTGTCATCAGTGATCTTCTTCACTTCCTAGATCTTGGCACAAATGAATAGATGCTTCTCAGGGTCTTCTGTTGCTCCTCCTCGAAACTCCAGTAATCTGATAGTAGGGTCATGTCTTTCCATTCTAAGCATTAAACTACTGCCTCCTATGCACAGTGTGGATACTTGACTAAGATTACCTGAAATGGCTCCTACAGTTGGCGTTCCTTGTGTAGATGTACTTCTTGTTTTCGGAATTCCTCCAAACTTTGGTTGCCTAAACGGTGGTGTTCTCTATGGTGTATTGGTCGCGCATGGGTTTATGGGTTCCACACTGACATTGACCTGAAAGGGGTGGTTTTCTTCTTCTCCCATTCTTGGGCCTCTGGTTTTCCTCTCGTAGGTGGTGCGTAGGATTTCCTCAATCTGATACATAGCCCAGAGATCCTCTACCTCCTCCTCATCACTTTCCAAGCCCTCCCTTTCAGCTATGTCTCTCTTCTTGGTGTTTATATTATATTGGTAGAGTGCTCTACAACGTGTCGTTCCTGATGATAAAAATATCCACTTGAGTTGGTTGTCATCCATCGAGATCAAGTCCAAGGGTTCCTCTTCCTTATTCTATTTATCCTGCCCTCCTTCCATTCCTCCTTTATTTGTCAGTGCTTCCCTCCTTCCCCCATGCACGTAGGGAAGTCTAACTATCTGATTCCATTGTCATTACACCTTTGTTATAAAGAAGTATCTTGATAGACGTATACAGGGATCAAATATACCTTCCTCTGGGTCCTCACAAAAATTCTTTCTCGGCTGTGCTGTATGACTTTGCTATGTCTACCGCAAACTCTGTGATGAATCCTACCACAATACTGTCAAGCCAAAAGTCTACTACACGGGTGAATTTATTGTTCACCTACTGCAGCTGCTGAATCTGTACTAGAGTCCAATCTAGCTATCGAATCTGGTTCATTGGGTGATTATCCGTTAATATTAAGATCCATTCCTTATCCAGGTATCTACGTGGTGTGATTATAGGGTTTCTATTGTCTTTATGTGCAAATTCTAGCTATTTAGTGGTTAACCAACCCTCGATTTCTTCTCTCGTGGGGTTTCAAGGCCTCCACATTCCCTTCTAATGGCTCATTTATTCTTTGATGGATCTTGTCCACTCTATCTCAACTACTCATTCCTATCTTGTTCCTCTTAACCCAACAATGGAACCATTTGTTGGTTTCTTTTGTTTGTGTTATTGACCTAGGGATCATGTCATTCGGGATTCCAACAAAGCCTCTAACTATCGGCCCTCTTGGTAAACTAGAAGGCAACGCAGTGCCCAGAAGGTACTGCGCAGTCTCACTTGAGATGGCTATAGATGGTTGACTATAAGACTTAGGTGTTTACAGTCTGGGATAGAGTAGGGGATAAAAGGTTTCTTGATTACGGTCCTATTCTGTGAACTGTTATTGTAATCTACCTGTTCCTAGGAATCGTATGCATATAACTCAAAATATAAATGGATTCTGATAGTGAATTTGGTTATTCATCAATTATAATCATCTATTGCTGAAAGCAATCAAAGATATGCAGACATTCAACACATTACACAAAGATTACCGTGGTTCACCCATCCTAGACTACGTCCACAAAGATCTGGCTCTTGGCTCTTTTATTATGGTCCTTCTGTATTTCCTTGCACTGCATGCTTATAGTGGTCCGCAAAAGTGGGTAATATCTATGTGAGGTGAACTAGATCGCACCAGGCTCTATAGCCTACGGTCTAATCATCAGATCTACCTTCCCTCCTATCTATTCTTGCTCAACATCTTAAAAAAATTGGTTCATACAACTCAAAATCCTTCCCGCATTTCCGACATCAATGCTCGAAACAATCATACAATGACAATCATAATCCTCATAAAAACTAGCATAAAATCAACAATGATAACAATAACAGCAATAACCACCTCCTTATATGATACTTTTGTATCTATATTTATACATTTTGTGATTTTCATCCACTTACAGAATATTACCAAAACCCTAACCCTTCTTATGCTAGGTTTTTCTCCCATGCGCATTTTGTTCTTCCTCTAGCTATTTCTTTCCTCTATGCATGCTTTCTTGCATTTGCTCGTGTTGATCTTTTGCCATTTGTCACTTCAGTTTCCTACACGCTTTCTTTCCCATGATCGTCCTTCTTTCCACTTCGACCTAGTGCCAACATGCCCCCAACAATGACATGTGACTCGTCCTGAGTCACCTAATTGTGTTGTGCCTCCTCGATCTCCCTAGCAATCATTTGGAACTTCTCCTGCAATTCTGCTACCTTTGTCAGTGCCTACGTGGTTTTTTATTTGATAGTATCGACTGTTTGTGTTGCTACTTATTCACTTATCAGTTCTGCACATTCTAGCTGAGTCTGTGTTGACTGTGTTCTAGCTTCTTCTGCCTACTCCAGTACTACTGCTATCCATTCCTGCAATAGTTCTATTTGAGCCTGCTACTCATGTTTCTGTGTTTGCGCAGTGAGAAGTTATGCGTGTAACTTCTTTAGCTTTTGTGTCCCCTTGACCCGTTCTAGAATTAGGATGGTTTTATGTTGTTGCTTGAATTATTGGATCTTTGCATTGATCATTTCCTCCTCCTTGTCCCATTGTTGGACCTATGGATCCTCTTCTAGTTTTGTCTAGAGTTGTGCTGCTTTATCCAGCAATTCGGCTGTTGTGCTGACCTATTTTTCCATCTCTTGTAGTTGTGTTGTTTCTTCCTTCTTCCTCTTCTCCTTTACTGTTGGTGGAGTTGTTGGTCTAATATGTCCATGGAGAGTATCGATCTCCTTCTGATATTGATCAATTGTGTGCGCAATCTGATCGATCTTTTCTGCCACTGGGAGTTCACTTCTTTGCGCAGTAGTTGGAAGTTTTTTGAAAATGTCTTCCACTCTGTGTTCCAACTCAGTTCTGCATCTGTTCTCTTCCTGCATTTCTGATTTTTCTTGCGCGCAAACTGTTTCTAGTGTTTCCCACTTCTTTGTTTCTTTTTGTAGTTCGACCAAGTTTTTATGTGCTCGAGACTGTATCTCATGGTCGACGCTAACCTACAATTGGTATAAGGCCTTTGCTGGCATCTTTGTTAGGACCAATTGGATCTGATCCAAGTCCTTCAATGGTGTTTGTCCAACAATTTCATCTATTTTTATCATGCTCGGCTTTATGTAAATCATGGAATGTGGTTTCGGAAGAACTAAGTCGCATTTTCCTACCTCCATTCTTTATGTGGTCCATGCACTCAATGGTTCTATACCTATATTGCTACTTGTAATTTGGTCTTCTCTGAATTTCTTAAGGAGTTTCTCCATTTCTTCCAGTTCCTTCTGCAGTTTATCCTTGTGGTGCGCTACAAGATCGAAGTCCTCTACGAGGTAATCCTGGACCATTCTGGAAATCATCTCGCCATCGTCCTATGTGATTGTGTATTTTGGTGGTGATCATTGTATCTTTGATTTCTTGCACGCACCTATTTCCTATATCACTAGTCTCTTAGTTCGACCTGGTTTCTATGTGATGAGGTTCATCGTGGTTTCCTATGCTCCCTCAGCTGGGTTTTGTTGTTCATTGGTTGGCTAAGTGGTTTTTGTTCTCCCTTTCTATGTCCTTGGCTTCTCTGAGCTGCCCTCTATCCGAGCCGACTTGATTTGGCCCGCTATTGGTTTCTTGGGTATTGGGACTTGTGGAGGCTATGTTTCCACCTGTGAATCCCCTCCTTCTGTTGTTTGTCCCGGTATTGTTCTGGGTATAGTTGGGATTTTCCATTCATCCAGTCATTCATGGATGATCGTGTCAATGTCTCCCTCGGTGACATAGTAGCACATCTGTAGCCACTGTTTATGTGGGTCTTGTTTTGGATGTAGCCACATGGCTTGTTGCCTAGCCCAGAAATTGGCGATGCCCCCGAATCGTGCGACAGCCTCTGGTGTTATCATCCATGCTCAGTTGATTGCTTCTTTCATTTCTCGTAGGTAAGATTTGAATATAATCCCATTTTCCTTCTTATTCTTGGCCATTGGCATGGATTTCAGGATGCGATATCTCACTCCTCCTAGTTGTGGTGTGGTACAAAAGGTGACGTGGTCTGGTTCTTTCCATCCTATGAAAGCGATGAGAGTAACTAGCCACGAATAATGAAATTCTATACATGCTTATTGCGTGTCTCTACAGTCTATTTGGAACAAGTTTGACAAATATGGCACCCAACTCATGAAGGTTCCTTCTGTGCATTGAGTTGCAGTTGCGATGACTCCTACTGGTACTTCATCTTTGCGGAATTTTATTAGCATTTTATAGGCTAAGATCTTTGCTCCCAGTTGTGTTGCGGCATCGTTAATTCAATTGTTTATAATGCCTCTCGTTCCCCTGTCGGTGCCATATTTATTCTTCATTTCTTCTACCAATGCTTTTTCCTTGGACTTGTCATCCAGTATTGGCACAGGATCCATACCCCGGATGGGTAGTTATGTAATATGCGCAATAAGTTCAAGAGTTATGGGGACGGGTTTGTCCAGCCATACATCCCCTCCATGCATAACTGCTAATAGTTTCTTGATGCATGCCATCGCATATTGGCCTCTACCAAAGTGTGGTATCTTCAACAATCCTAATATTCTGGTTCTATCCAATCCGGCTGCCCACTGGCATGGCTTAGTAATAGTTCCTCCGAGAGGGTTCACAACTATTGTCTCCAAGCCTTGCCCATTTCACCAGT
This sequence comes from Picea engelmannii, assembly GCA_009831015.1. Classification (NCBI taxonomy): domain Eukaryota; kingdom Viridiplantae; phylum Streptophyta; class Pinopsida; order Pinales; family Pinaceae; genus Picea; species Picea engelmannii. The sequence continues at coordinate 9,717 of ML780012.1, forward strand.
TGGCTCGATCAAAAAAGAAAAGTTTGGGATGGGTATTTGTGGAACATTTGGTTGGGCCTCTACTTCCGAGTTCTGTGTGCTTCCATTTATTTCCATTGTTGCTTCGACGTTTTCTGGCTGTCCTTCCTGATGAGTTCCTACTTCTTCATTCTAAGGCTCCTATGATGCATCAGGTATGTCCTCTTTCCTGGTTTCTTCTTAGGGTTGTGGGATCTCTTCCTGGATCGGTTTTGATTCGACTGGAATGTCCTCTGATGATGGGATTTTGTCAATATCGACAATCTTCGGTGACTATTGGTTGTTCTCTTCCCGTATCCCTCATGACCTAGTTTGAACCCTAGTAGGTGAGACTATCTAGCTTCGTTCTGGGAGATTTGGTGGTGCCATACTGGTGTCAGGCGGATGTTTTCTTGGTTCAAATAGCTTGTATAAGCTCTATGATCTCGCTCTGTGTGTTCAGGCTACTCTTTCTGTTTCTTTGTTCTTCTTGTGCAAATAGACTAATTGTTTTTGTGCTCATGTGTTGTATGGGTGTGCCATGAAGCTTATTGAGGAAGCCTCCTACCTTGTGCTATTAATGTACCATAAGTGTGGGTTAAATGCATCCTTGACGGTTTCGTACCTGCCCTTATGGCTACTTTGTCGACGACATCCCATCCGTCCTTTCCTTGCTTTAATTCTATAGCATGTTGTCTTGTCAGTGTAATTTTACTAACTTTCCTTTTCCCACTTATTTCCCTTTTCAATATGGCCATTATCCTTTCCCTCACTGTTTTTGTGTTGTGTATGCGACTTGTCTCTCATGTTGCGCGCTGGTTTTTTTTGTTTTTTTTTAACTGCGCGGTGGGTAGTCGAATATCCTTGTATAGCTTCAGTTGGCTCCCATTAATCATTCCTCTCATGTCTGTGCCTGCTATATATTTCAACTGTATGGCTCCTCCATCCATAACATATTTTACCTCGTATGGTCCTAGCCAATGCATCCTCAGCTTCCCTGGGTGTTGTAGCGCTTTACTGTCATAGAGCAATACTAGATTTACTTCCTTGAACATCTTTCTCTTGATGTGGCTATCGTGCCATGCTTTGTCTCTCCCTTTCTATACTTGTTGGTGGAATCCTGCCAAGATTTGATCTTCCTCCATTGACATTAATTGATCCAGTCATTCCTGGACTGCACCTCGTTCTGTCATTTGTGTGATAGTTGCTACACGTAGACTAGGTATTATAAATTCTAATGGCACTACTGCTTCTTGACCATAGACCAGTTAGAATGGTGTGTGACCTGTCAAATTTTTGCATGTGGTTCTATATGCCCATAGTATTGTTGGTACCTTGAGATCCCAATCGTCCCTGTTGACGTTTCATATCTTCGTCAGGGCATTCTCTAGAATTTTGTTGAAGGCTTCTACTGTTCCATTAGCCTATGGGTGATACGGTGTGCTTTTTTGGTGATGAACTTCGAACTCTTTGAGCATAACTTGAATGGTGATGTTGATGAAGTGCATTCCTTGATCGCTCATCAAAATTCTTGGACACCCAAATCTAGTAATTACAAGTTCGAAAAGAAATTGGGCAGTTGTTTCGACGTTGCAATATTTTATTGGTGCAGCTTTCTCCCATCTTGTTAAATATTCAGTCGTGGTGATAATATATGTCACCCCTGTTCTCTTGGTGGGTGGGTTAATGGGTCCCACAAATTCTATTGTCCATTTGTCAAATTCATGAAGTGTCACTTGTGGTCGTAGTGGCATCTCGTCCCTTCTGTTGGGTTTGCAGACCCATTGACAGACATCACATTGATGACAATATTCTTTTGAGTCTCTATGTATCATTGGCCACCATAATCCTACGTGTAGTACCTTATGTGTGGTATCTTTTCTTGCGTAGTGCCCTCCTGCTATTCCTTCATGGGATTCCGCTAAAATTCTCACTCATTCGTGATCTAGTACGTATCTTCGTAAAATGTTATCTGCTCCCATTTTGTATAGATTCCCTACGATCAGTTGATAGTCAGTTGTGCGGACTACCAGGTTCTTCTTCTGTGCAGTGGTATATCCTTGCGGCCCAGTACTTGTGCTCAAGTATTGGATTACCTCTGCGAAGTAATCGTCAACAATCTATACTGAGAAGAGTTGTGCATCCAGAAAGTTGTCTTCCAAACATGGATTATTTTAGGGGCTAAATTTCGTTCATGGGCTAATTTTCCATGGTTTTTCCAAAAATAAGATTTTCTATTTTAAAAAAGATTCTCCCAAATTCTATATGATAAAATTATTTTACCTTAAAAATCACAATTTTTTTTATAAAACTATATAAAATCCTTAGAAATTTGAATATTTTTACAAAAATATCGTCGAACATTTATAGTTGGCATATGAAGGATTAGTAAGATTCACCAAGGTTTCTACATTTTAAAATAAATTTCCATCCTTAAAATCATCCCTACTTATAACTTTTTTGGTTCCTCTCCATTTGTGACCCTCGATAGGTGGGCAGGCCCTGCATTCAGTTTCCCTGGTTTGACTATTACCTCAAAGTCAACTTCTTCAAATAGTAGTAACTGTTGATAGATTCTCCCCCCCAACACTGGCTTGTTAACTAGGTATTTCAGGGCTAAATGATCTTTGAACATCTTAAAGTGTTTTCCCAATAGGTAATGTCTATATTTTTGTAGTGCGTAAACCATGGCTAAGCCTTGTATTTCCATCGTGTTATAATTCTATTCTAAGTCTGATAATTTCCTGCTTGCGAATGCTATTGGGTGATCCAAGTCTCATGCTCCTGGTTGCACTAAGATAGCTCCAAGTGATATTGCTAATGCATCTACATGTACGTGGAATGTCTTTTCCTAGTCTGGAAAAACCAATATTGGTGCGATGACCATATTTTCCTTCAGGGTATCCAGACCATGTTGGCACTCATCGTTCCATTAATACTTGGTATCCTTCCTTAACAATTTTTCCATAGGATTTGTAATTTGCGCATAGCCTTTGAATAATTTCCTATAATATCACATATGTCCTAATATTGCTCTTAGTTGACAGACTATTTTTGGTGCTGGTAGGTTAGCAATGACTGCGATTTTGGCCGGATCAACTAGTAAACCCTGTTTACATACTATGTGTCCCAGTAGTATCCCAAATGGTGTTCCAAATATGCATTTCTTGATATTCAGTGATATATGGCACTGTCTGCATCGTTCTAACATCAGACATAAACTTCCACATGGTTTTTTAACAGGTTGTAAACCATCCAATCATCCAGGTATACTTTGAGAAATTGGTGGATGAATTCTTTAAATGCTACGATGACCACTATGGAGAATATCGCAGGTGCATTCTTCAATCTGAACGACATGACTGTGTACTGATATGATCCCCATTCTATCACAAATGTAGTCTTGTGTCTATCCTCTTGTGCTATCTTAATCTGATGATATCCTGAGAATACATCGGTGAATGAATAGGCTTCGTGTCCTCCTACGTTCTCAAGTGCTTCATGTTAGAAAAATAGGACCGTGGAGCAATAAAATAAAACAAATGTGGAAACAAAAAAATAGAAGATACACAATACAATAGATACATAGATTTACGTGGTTCACCCAGTGTGGGCTACGTCCACCAGAGAAATTGCCAGGTCCTTCCTTTATTATTATCCAGCATATGAAGGGATACAACCTACAACAAACCCGTTGTAACTTCCTCTTCTTTCTCTCACAGTCTCCTATCTCATAATACAATATTCACCATCACCATAGCCACAATACATTTCCCTCATAAAAGAGGGTTGCCTTCTAGGGAAAAAAAACCTAACATAATCTCTACCGTTAGATCTGCAACCTTATAATGAACAGTCCAAATTTACAATGAAATTACAATAGACATTTACAAGGAAATTTTTCCTTCGGGGGCCCACTTGCCCTCAGACCCCCTAGCCAAGGGGATAGCCCCCTCGGACCCCACAGAGGGGGTACCCCCCCTCTACACTCCCCTGAGTGGAAGAGTGTACATACTTCTGGGGTGTAAATACTTCATGGGGTATAAACACAGCTGAAAGTAAAAGACCTCTGAATTAGGAAGATAATCAGGCTCCACAACCAACACTTCATCCGTGAATGGTGTGGGGAATGGGTTGTGTAAGAATGCATCATTCAATTTCCTTAAGTTGATGCATATCCTGCTCCCTCTTCCTTGTTTCTTTTCATGTACTACCATCGAGCTTATCCATTCTGATTCTTCAACTAGTTTGATGATGTCGGCCTCGAGCATCCTGTCGATCTCGTCTTTAACTTTCTGTTTGTAGATGGGGTTCAGTCTATATGGTCGTTGCTTAATGGGTCTTGCCTCATGTTTGAGTGGTATCTTCATTTCTCCTAATTCTCCATCTATTCCTTTCATATCTGTAAACTTCGTGGGAAAAAGGTCGTTGTATTCGCACAACAATTCTGTGATGCTTTCTAGCGTCTGTTTGTCCCAATAATCTCCAATGATGGCCATCTTGGGCTGCTCGGCGGTCCCTATGTTAAAATTCTTGATCTTTATTGGCACTTAGATGACCTCTAATTCTAAGGGTGGTCCTTCCACATTCCTCTCACCTTCGACTTCTTCGATCTGAATATTGCGTGGATCATCTTCATCCGGTGCTTATTCCTATACATGGTAGCATGAAAACAGTTCCTTGACTGTTTGCTTATTACACTGTTGTACCTTTGTGATAACTTCCACTTATGGTTCCATAATGAATATGACATCTCTGATCCATTTCAGGGCCGTGTCTATGTTGGGGTTCTCATGCTCAAATGAGAAAGTGACTGTAAAGTTCTGTTGGAGTGGTTCCCATGTCTTGGTTCCTTTTCGCAATTCCTGGTCTATATACCAATTCGCTGGTATGCCTTATAAAGTACGAATGAAGTGGTGAGGCCATTCTTTTGGTGGCATCATTTTCCATAGTGTTTTACACGCCTCCAAGTGTTCTGCTAGTATTCCTAGTCCATCATATTTTTGTCGATTGTTCCATATCTCTTCTGCGTCGAACCTTATGAGCAGTAATTGTTTGCATTGGTACCAATCTATGATAGTCTCTTTGTGCGCACCCCACCATCTTGCAGGTGTAGCCTTTAGTGCTAATTCGAGTGCTAATAGTCTCTGGTTCTCTAATACTTCATATTCATATTGTGTTAAGAAAGTTTCCAAATCATTTAGCCTATGGAAACTGTATGGTTCTCTGATTTTTGTGCCAAGCCATCTTACTGCACAGTCTATTATTGCACACCTTCTTGTGGATACTTCATGTAGTCTTTGCTACCATTTTTCTAACCCAGTGTTTGAGTTTGTGGTGAATAAAGTAATGCTCCACCAGCTGAGAATCCCATCTACAATTGGGTTTATATAGTCTGCATCGCACGCAGTTGTTCTGTACAACTCGTCGATTTCATCTAGATCCAGACAAGTGGGTTCGACGAACCTCTCACCTTCTGATGGGTTGAGTGGAGCTATAACCCTGTAGTCTCCTGACTCAAATGTCATTTTTCTGGTCTTCGAGTTAATTATGGCATGGTTTTCGAATGCCCAATCCAGTCCAAGTAGCATTGGGTAAGGTGTTGTACCATCTACTATTTTGATGACTTCAAAGTATGCCTTAGTGCACACGCCATCCAGCTATACGGTTATGCCTTTTAGTCTACCTATTGGTAGGACTCTATGTTGATTTGCTAGCTTTAATTGAACAGTTGAGTATCCCAGTGTAGGTTCTCCCATTCATTGCCATGTGGTTTTTGGTAGTACGTTCACCTCAAATCCTAGATATAGTATAATATCTCCCATGTTGAAATTCCCAATGTTAGCATTGATCCTAAATTCTCTACTTGTTCTTCTTCTTGTGTGTAGGTGGTTGATAGCTTTCAGTTCTGGCTTTTGTTTCATCTCGTCGCTACATCTCTCTAGGGTTTTTTGCAATACTTTGATAGATGAGGGATCACCTAAAATTTTGATGCATCATTGCAAAAAAATTTGAGAGTACTTACTTGTTCCTTAGGTTGTATTATGTTGGTATGGTCCAATGATGGAGGCATGTCATATTCTAGAGCTTCCTTGTTCTTTTGTGCAGTCATCACTATGTCCTCCTTCTGGAATTCTTGTCGGGCTTCTGTAAAGATCTCCTTTTCCTTTTGCGTGTCGAACTGCTTCTTGGGGTCAGGGTTCTTCCTTACCCATTGGTTCTACGCTAGGTCCTGTCGAACAGTGTTGTTTCCTATTTTTGTTCCTCCTCGAGTGACTATGTTGATGTTTTTTCCATCATCCCTTGCTTCAACTGAAATCCACTGAACATTCTAGTTATTTTGGTTCCTTTTTTCCTAGATCTTTACGAGTAGTGTCAGACATTCTTCTGTACTGTGGTCCGAAGTGCGACAATACATACAGGTCGCTAGTTTTAGTGGTCATTCTCGTGCATAATGTCCTGGTTATTGGCAATTGTGACATGTAACTAGACCTCTCCCACGTCTAAAACCTCCTCTGGCTCGTTTTTCTCCTCTATAGGTTGTGCAATCACCTTGTGGCATGTTATATTTTGGTCCCTGATTATACTACATGGTATTGTACTGGGGTTTTGTTGGGTTGTACTGGGGTTTCACGTTATTATAGGGTTATTGGGCAGTATTGTACTTCTACTGCATAGTGTTGTATGGTGTCAGGGCTTGAGTGAACTGTGGTGCTGCCTACCCAGGCATCATTTATGCATGTACCATGTAGGCATCTGAGGTTCTTTCCCACATCAGCTTCATAGTTCTGCAATATTTGTCATCGTGGCCGACTGACTTGCAAAAAGTGCAATATGAGTTCGTTGGACTGTTTGGTATTTCTGCATCATCGTGCAATGGTAAGGGTAGTGACCTGGTTTCTTGCATATTTCACACCATTATCCCCCCTGTGGTAGCAGGTTTGGCATCCCTGTCACCATATACTGCGCAAACGTCGGACATTCATTTTTGTGGTGTCCTTCTGTCCTACATGTGGTACACCAAACGACTTCTCATTTGTCCTTGCTCTTATTCTGGTTTAGCTGAAATGTTAAGTTCTTCAGATCCTCTTTTAGTTCTTTGATAGCCGGGTCTGTCTGTTGATACTAATTCTCTTCCAATTGCAAGGCTTCCTATAAAGCCTCTGCTTGTGTTTGAAACTTTTGTTGTCGTAGTGGGTACTTTAAGTGTGGGAGTAGTGAGTTGATAAACAGGTGTCGATGTTGCATCTTGGTCATGAGGTATTTTAACTTCACTTTTAGTCACTTGAACCTTTGATCAAACTGCCATACAGATTCTCCTGGTTTCTATCTTATTTCAATCATCTCGTTCATATACTGATCCTCTGAGCTCAGCTTCTAGAACTCATTGATTAATAGTTTCTTAATGTCATTCAGTGTCCTTGTCTTTATTGGAGCATTGTTCATGTCTAGAATCATGTACCAGTCTAGTGTGCGGTCTCTTAGCATGATCGCTAGCTGCACGAGTTTGGTGTTGTCAACAGTGATCTTATTTGCTTCCTAGATCTTGGTGCAAATAAATAGATGCTTCTCAGGGTCTTTTGTTGCTCCTCCTCGAAACTCTGGTAATCTGATAGTAGGGTCATGTCCTGTCATTCTGAGTATTGAACTATTGTCTCCTCCACGCGGTGTGGATACTTGACTAAGATTACCTGAAATGGATCCTCCAGTTTTCGTTCCTTGTGTAGATGTACTTCTTATTCTCAAACTTCCTCCAAACTTTGGTTGTCTAAACGGTGGTTTTCTCTGTGGTGTATTGGTCACGCATGGGTTTATGGGTTCCACACTAACATTGACCTGAAAGGGATGGCTGTCTTCTTCTCCTATTCTTGGGCCTCTGGTTTTCCTCTTATAGGTGGCGCGTGGGATTTCCTCAATCTTCTCCACAACTCGAATATCCTCTACCTCCTCGTCGCTTGTCAAGCCATCCCTTTTGGCTATGGAGCTCTTCTTGGTGTTTATATTATATTGGTAGGGTGCTCCACTACACATCATTCCTGATGATGCCAAGATCCACTTGAGTTGGTATTCATCCATTGAGATCAGGTCCAAGGGTTCCTCTTCCTTCTTCTATTTATCCTTCCCTCCTTCCATTCCTCCTTTCTTTGTTAGTGCTTCCCCCCTTCCCTCATGCACACAGAGAAGTCTAACTATCTGATTCCATTGTCATTACACCTTTTTTATAAAGCAGTATCTTGATAGACATATACAGGGATCGAATATACCTTCCTCTGGATCCTCATAGAAATTCTTGCTTGGTTGCGCTATATGACTTTGTTGTGTCTACCGTAAACTCTATGATGAATCCTGCCACAATACTGTCAAGCCAAAATTCTACTGCGTGGGTGAATTTATTGTTCACCTGCTACAGTTGTTGAATCTGTACTAGAGTCCAATCTAGCTATTGAATCCGGTTTGTCAAGTGATTATTCGTTAATCTTAAGATCCACTCTTGTAGTAGATGCGGAAAATCACAGAAAATGATTTCATGTAAATCCATAAACACGTATTTATCCAGGTATTTGTGTGGTGTGATTCTAGGGTTTATATTGTCTTTATGTGCAAATTCTAGCTCTTTAATGCTCAACCAACCCTCGATTTCTTCTCTCGTGGGGTTCCAAGGTCTCCACATTCCCTTCTAATAGATCATTGCTTCTTCGATGGTTCTTTTCCACTCTATCTCATCTACTCAGTCCTATCTTGTTCCTCTTAATTCGGCAACGAAACCATTTGTTGGTTTCTTTTGTCTGAGTTATTAACCCAAGATTCATGTCATTCGGGATTCAAGCAAAGCCTCTAACTATCATCCCTCCTAGTAAACCAGAAGGCAACACAGTGCCCGGAAGGTACTGTGCAGTCTCACCTGAGATAGATATAGATGGTTGACTGTAAGACTCATGTGTTTACAGTCTAGGACAGAGTAGGGGATAAAGGGTTTCTTGATTACGGTCCTGTTCTGTGAACTGTTACTGTAATCTACTTATTCCTAGGAATCGTATGCATATAACTCAAAATATAAACAGATTTTGATAGTGAATTTGGTTATTCATCAATTATAATAATCTATTGCTGAAAGTAGTTAAAGATATGCAGACATTCAACACATTACACAGAGATTACCGTGGTTCACCCATCCTGGGCTACGTCCACAAAGTTTTGGCTCTTGGCTCTTTTATTATGGTGGTTCTTGATATCCTTGTGTCGCGCGCTTACATTGGTATGCAAAAGTGGGTAAGATCTATGTGAGGGGAACTAGATCACACTAGGCTCTACATCATGTGGTCTAATCTTCAGATCTACCTTCCCTCCTATCTATTCTTGATCAACATATTACAAAACTCGGTTCATACAACTCAAAATCCTTCCCACATTGCCGACAACAATGCTCAGAACAATCACACAATGACAATCGTAATCCTCATAAAAACTAGCATAAAATCAACAATGATAACAACAACAATAACCACCTCCTTATATAATACTTTTGTATCTATATTTATACATTTCGGGATTTTCAGCCACTTACAGAATATTACCAAAACCCTAACCCTTCTTACACTAGGTTTTTCTCCCATGCGCGTGTTGTTCTTCCTCCAGCTGTCACTTTCCTCTATTCATTCTTTCTTGCATTCGCTCGTGTTGATATTTTGCCATTTGTCACTTCAGTTTCCTGCACGCTTTCTTTCCCATGATCGTCCTTCTTTCCACTTCGTCCTGGTGCCAACAGGGCCCCAAAAATGACATGTAACTCATCCCGAGTCACCTAATTGCATTGTACCACCTCAATCTCCCTAGCGATCATCTGGATATTCTCCTACAATTCTGCTGCCTTTTTCAGTGCCTGCATAGTTTTTTCTTTGATAGTATCGAATATTTGCGCTGTTACTTCTTCACTTATTATTTCTACACATTATAGCTGAGTCCATGCTGACTATGTTCTGGCTTCTTTTTCCTGCTCCAGTACTACTTCTATTCGTTCCTGCAACAATTCATTTTGAGGTTGTCGCTCTTGTTTCTATGTTTGTGCAGTGAGAAGTTTTGCGTGTAACTTCTTTATCTCTTGTGTCCCCATGACCCGTTCTAGAATTGGGATGGTTTTTTGTTGCTGCTTGAATTCTCAGATCTTTGCATTGATCATTTCCTCCTCCTTGTCCCATTATTGGACCTATGGATCCTCTTCTAGTTTTGTCCATAGTTGTGCTGCTTTATTGAGAAAGTCAGCTACTGTGCCGACCTATTTTTCCAGCTCTTGTAGTTGCGTTGTTTCTTCCTGCTTCCTCTGCTCCTTTACTGCTGGTGGATTTTTTGGTCTAATCTGTCCACAAAGAGTCTCTATCTCCTTCTGATATTGATCAATTGCGTGCACAATCCGATTGATCTTTTTTGCCACTGGGAGTTCAATTCCTTGCGCAGTAGTTGGACTTTTTCCAAAAATGTCTTCCACTCTACGTTCCAACTCATTTATGCATCCCTTCTCCTCCTACGTTTCCAATTTATTGTTTCCAGTGTTTCCCACTTCTTTGTTGCTTGTTGTAGTTCAACCAAGTTTTTAGGTGCTCGAGACTATATCTCATGGTCGACGCTAACCTGCAATTGGTATAAGGCCTTTGATGACATCTGTGTTAGGACCAATTGGATATGATCCAAGTCCTTCAGTGGTGTCTGTCCCACAATTTCATCCATTCGTATCATGCTTGGCTTTATGTAAACCATGGAATGTAATTTCGAAAGAACTGAGTCGCATTTTCCTACCTCCATTCTTTCTGTGGTCTGTGTGCTTGATGGTTCTATGCCTCTCCTACTACTTATAATCTGGGCTTCTCCCAATTTCTTCAATATTTGCCCCATTTCTTCCAGTTCCTTCTACAGTTTATCCCTATGGTGCATTACATGATCAAATTCCTCTATGAGGCAATCCTGGACCATTTTGGCAATCATCTCGCCATCGTCCTCTGTGATTGTGTATTTTGGTGTTGATCGTTGTGCCTTTGATTTATTGCCTGCACCTATTTCCTGTACCGCTATTCTCTTAGTTCCCCCTGGTTTCTTGTGTGATGAGGTTCGTCACGGTTTCCTGTGCTCCCTCAGCTGGGTTATGTTGTTCATTGGTCGATTGAGTGGTTTATGTTCTCCCTTTCTGGGTCCCTGACTGCTCTAAGCCTCCGTCTATCTGATTCGACTTGATTTGGCTTGTTCTTGGTTTCTTGGGTACTGGGACTTGTGGAGGATGTGTTTCCACCTGCGGAGCCCCTCCTTCTGTTGTTTGTCCTCGTACTGTTCTGGGTATAGTTATAAGCTGACTGATGAGGACATGGAATAGATCACCAAGGAATGGCCAGAGGAGTTCCTTGTACCCATTGGACACGGAGAACTCTCTGACAATGACATTATAGGAAGCCCCTTGGTCACTCGAGCTGAGAATGTTGGATAGACTAGCATGAAGAAGAATAAGAAAAAGGAGGAAGTCCAAGACATAGAAACTGATGGGGAGGATAATGCCTCGGAAGAAAGTGGACCTGGCTCGCCCGTAGGAGGAGGGGGAGACAAAGTAAATCAAGAAGGAAGAGGGGAAGAAGGATAAAAGTAATGAGAAGGAGAAGCTACACCACTGAAGGATCCTCCTACCCAGATAGAAACACCAAAGAAAAGGAAGGTTTCTCTGCAGAAACCCTTAGCAAGAAAGAAGACTCGCACCAGTAAACCCCAACTAGAGGATACACTTACAGAAGATGATAATTAGTCTAGTCCATGGAGTGATGGAGGATGTGTCCAAAGATATCTTATAGAGATACGAAGCAAAGCAGGAAGAGTTGTATGAGAAGTTCAAGAAGGAGATAAAGGAGATACAGGAAGCTATTCACTCGGTCTACGTAGTATCTACTGTGCCTTCCTCGTCAGAGACTTCAGAGTTGGGGGAAGAGCCAGCCCAACTCCAAAGATTTGTAGATGTAACAAAGGCTCAGCTTCAGAAAGTGAAAGAAGAAAAGGAAAAGGCTACAGAATCCCTAAAGAAAGAAAAAGAGGAAGTCTTAGAGAAACTACGAGTTGCACAGTATTGTGTGACCACTTATGAAAGTGAGAGGGTTGAGTTTCAAGCGATGCTTGAGGAAGAAAAAGAAAAGATACAGAGGGAAAAGGACCAACTGATCGCAGAGAAGACTTCATTCAAAGAAGTGGTGGCATAGAACTTCTCTCTATGTTAGGCTTGGCACAAGAAGAACATGAATCAGTTGAGGTTCAAGTGGCAAAGCTCGCTGAGGCCATTCATCAGCTTCAAGCATGAATAATGGAGTTGGAGATTCAAGCAGTACCAAGTACTCTGCAGGAAGTGTGTGAATAGAGGGTGGAAGCCACTAAGAGCATAGTGGGAAGGATAAGAGCCCTCACCTCAGAATGCAAGCAATTGAGTGAAAAAAGTGTGCATACCTACAAATGCCTCACGGAAGATCCAACGCTTAGGAAGTTGGAACCGTAGCTACGGGAGGTGTAACAATAGGCACTGATAGTTCAGGCGCATATGAATTCACTCACTACAGTCGAGAGAATGAAGAGATCACAAGAACACTGGATGGCCCAATAGTAGATTACTTCCATCCAGGGCAGAGTAATGGAAGTCACACAGAGGCTAGAGTCGGTGCAAGAGGAAGCTTGTGCGGTGTTTGAAGATATCAAAGGACAAGGTTCACAACTGGACCAAGTAGTTGTGACAGTGGAACAACGCCTTGAAGGGCCTGTTATAGAGAAAATGATCCAGGAGTTCGTTGAGAAGGAAGCTCAAGCGAAGTAACAAGTTGAGGAAGCTCAAGCCAATATCAAGGCCTTCTAAGTAGCACTGTCCAGATCTGAGTGACTCAGGATGAGTCACAGATGAGTATTGGGGCCCTGTTGGCCCTTGACCAAGTTTTGAGGAAACATTGGTTAGGATTGACCACCTTTTTGGACTTTGACAGGCTGGTCAAAGATGGAGCACCCAGGCGAAGCTGAGATCGTAGGATCTCACTTGATTTGTGGACCCAACATGGGGTTCTTAGGGTTTTTGTATTAGGGTTTATGGGATGTCGACCCATGGGTTTACCCATGATTAGGCCTTTTGTAAGCGAATGTAAAAGTATAAATAAGTGTAATAATGTAATGTAGAAAAGAAGAAAGGGATTGTAAGTAGCTAAATGCAAGAGGAAAGTAGTTTTGGGTTGCTTAGTGCAACAGAATATGTATGTAAAGCTCTATGCTTAGTAGAGGAGTTAGCTTTGTGCCTTGACCTAATTTTGGGAAGGTGGATCTGCATAGATCTTCTATCTGGTGCGAAGCTTGGCTCTGTGGCTTAGTGCACAAGAGAAAAATAATGTAAGATATTGGAGACTATTAAAGAAGAAGAAGTCGTTGGTGGATGTAACCCCACACTAGGGTGAACCATGTATATCATGTGTTGATGGTTTGCTTTGTGCTATGGTGTTTTTGCTGTGAATCTGCTTAGTGCATTGGTTGTTATGTATGATAGATAGATTATGAATGATTAGTGCTTTATTTATGTTGAATGTTATAGATCTAACTTTTGTTGCTAAGTGCAATGTGTATTGTTACTGCGTCGATCTATTCTTAGGGTTTGTTCTGCGATGTGAATAAAGATGATAAACTAATGCATGTTGTTCTTAAGTACTCTGTAAAGTAATTGTAATCGAAAATCTATGTCCCATCTTGGTTACAGACACATGAGTCATGTAACCCCCCCTGCCTCTACCTCGGGTGAGACTTTGCCTACTTCACAGGTGTTGTCGAAAGGGTCGGTAGTTAGGGTTTTGTTGGTTCATTATTGAAGCATTGAACCTTGGGTCTACCCCTATGCCAACATTTGTGTTTAGAATACAGTGATGATGGTTCCTCCACGTAAAGGGAAATATAAACTAAGTATTGGGTTGTGCAGAACATGACTTGTGCAAGAGAATGTTTTGTGCAGAGTGTGAGGAATTTTTTTATATAAAATGGAATCTCCACATAGGATAAGGAATCCCGCACAAATCAATAAAATATCTAAGTGTTGTAAAATTTGTTCCCAAATATAAAAAAAATAAAAATGGGTGGAAAAAGGGGGTATATGTATAACATAAAAATAAAAGAAGGAGACACATGAAAATGGGTCAATAGTTATCTAGGTATCCTAATGTAAGGCACTCCTCCATGTGACCTCTTATAACCGGTTCTCCTCAACATGTGTACCTATGTAATTAATTTCTCCAATGGTTCTCATCAACACATGTGACTAGGTCCACAAATAACTTCCATTAAGTATGCTCCTCAACCAAATCATCCCCAGGTCAAGTATCCAACCTCAAATGTGCATGTTACATGGTCCCATGCTCCTAGGGTTAAGTGCTCTCCTCAAAGTTCCTAGTGTTCATCCTCCTAGGTAGGTAGAAATCTTAATCAAGAAATTAACTCCCCCATTGTGTGCACCCAAAGGTTTAATCATCATGTTAATTAGGATAACAACATCCTTGGTAAGAGAATTATTCTAATAAGTTATCAAAGTTCAATCATCCACTCAAACTGGTGCATACATATGCCTACCAAGAAATATCTCCAAGGGTCTAAATATCCTAACACTCTCATATCTAGGTGAAAACACTTTTGGAGTAACCCCAAAAAGATAACATTATGTAGAAATTAACAATAATAATAATAATAATAATAAATAACTAAATTCCCAAGACTTGTAGAAGAATCTTGCACACAAAATGAAGCATTCATCTACAACCAAGAGATGATAAATAAAAATTTTCCAGGGTAAATGAGAAGTCATGGGGTATAATGGTTGATCAATATGGGTAGAAATAAGAAACAAGCTGAGGCAAATCATAGTATTCAAGATTTAAACTACCAATTTACAAAATTCAATGGTTCTATACCCCCTTGATGTGTGCTTTCTCATTTAGTGAGGTGAAATCACAAGTTATAAAATCGTTGACCTTAGAGGAGTGCATTTTTTCTTCTAGTGATGGTTAAGTCATAGGTTAGAGAAGGTTATCCCCTTGAAGTATAATTTATCTTATAGTGAAGGTGAAATCAAAGTTTAGAGAAGATTACCCCCTTGAAGTATATGATTTGTCATCTAGTGGTGAATGAAAGAGTGGAAAATTGAATTTACCTACCATCCTTGGTAAAATTGTTTAGAAAAATGTGCAAGCATTGAATCACTAAGGTGAAGGATATTCAAGGTGGAAACATTGAGAAAATATTCCTACGTCCATGCTAAGTGATTGATTTAGTTATTGTCATGGAATCTTCCATATATACCAATCAAAAGGCATTTCCTACTTATAGATAAAACTAAGTTATTGAGATAAATAATTGTTGGGTTCAATTAATAAGACATCAAGATGATTTCAATTCGATCGAAGTTCCATTCGATTCCTTTCTACCTAAGTAAATAATGTCATTACCTACAAAGTGTTGAACATCTTTAGTTAGGAGCTCTATACAAAGTTGTTTTCCTAGCAAATTTGATGGAAAACACATTATTAAAAACAATTCCTTGCATTTAAAATATGTACCTTGACTTTTTATCTTCATAAGCATGTGACTCCCACATATGAACTCAAAACCTCATATTATGTAAAGAATGTTGTAGAAAAAATCAAGATATTTCCAATGCCTAGCTAGACAACATATGTCACCATTCCTTTCATACCTTTCATTGAACACGAAGTGTAAAATAACTTACAATTAATGAAGCACTTTTAAAGAGAATGTTCATACTTTGGGGGCTCATAATTGATTTATTCCCATTATATCGTGATCAATGGCCCTAAAAACATTATTGTATTCTTTGTATGAGTTCCTTTCATATTTCATTTTGTTAGATCATGAAAATATGAGCAAACAATGCTCACAAGATAAAGTTTGGTCACCATGCAAATCATCACTTCAATAGATTTGACAATACCGTGTCATAATGTCATCACTACCAAACATTCTTTGATCCTAATTGGAATCCACTTTCCCTATCCTCTCATAAGTATCGATTGAGATATTCTCAACATACACTTGAGCACTAACTAAGGGAAAGTCCATATAATGTTTTACTGGGATACTTCATAGCTTAGATGTGTGATCATTTGTGAGACACATGGTCTATAATATTGTCATGGTCAAAATACATAA
>ML780012.1:26010-37786 GCA_009831015.1 Picea engelmannii
AAAATAAAAATGGGTGGAAAAAGGGGGTATATGTATAACATAAAAATAAAAGAAGGAGACACATGAAAATGGGTCAATAGTTATCTAGGTATCCTAATGTAAGGCACTCCTCCATGTGACCTCTTATAACCGGTTCTCCTCAACATGTGTACCTATGTAATTAATTTCTCCAATGGTTCTCATCAACACATGTGACTAGGTCCACAAATAACTTCCATTAAGTATGCTCCTCAACCAAATCATCCCCAGGTCAAGTATCCAACCTCAAATGTGCATGTTACATGGTCCCATGCTCCTAGGGTTAAGTGCTCTCCTCAAAGTTCCTAGTGTTCATCCTCCTAGGTAGGTAGAAATCTTAATCAAGAAATTAACTCCCCCATTGTGTGCACCCAAAGGTTTAATCATCATGTTAATTAGGATAACAACATCCTTGGTAAGAGAATTATTCTAATAAGTTATCAAAGTTCAATCATCCACTCAAACTGGTGCATACATATGCCTACCAAGAAATATCTCCAAGGGTCTAAATATCCTAACACTCTCATATCTAGGTGAAAACACTTTTGGAGTAACCCCAAAAAGATAACATTATGTAGAAATTAACAATAATAATAATAATAATAATAAATAACTAAATTCCCAAGACTTGTAGAAGAATCTTGCACACAAAATGAAGCATTCATCTACAACCAAGAGATGATAAATAAAAATTTTCCAGGGTAAATGAGAAGTCATGGGGTATAATGGTTGATCAATATGGGTAGAAATAAGAAACAAGCTGAGGCAAATCATAGTATTCAAGATTTAAACTACCAATTTACAAAATTCAATGGTTCTATACCCCCTTGATGTGTGCTTTCTCATTTAGTGAGGTGAAATCACAAGTTATAAAATCGTTGACCTTAGAGGAGTGCATTTTTTCTTCTAGTGATGGTTAAGTCATAGGTTAGAGAAGGTTATCCCCTTGAAGTATAATTTATCTTATAGTGAAGGTGAAATCAAAGTTTAGAGAAGATTACCCCCTTGAAGTATATGATTTGTCATCTAGTGGTGAATGAAAGAGTGGAAAATTGAATTTACCTACCATCCTTGGTAAAATTGTTTAGAAAAATGTGCAAGCATTGAATCACTAAGGTGAAGGATATTCAAGGTGGAAACATTGAGAAAATATTCCTACGTCCATGCTAAGTGATTGATTTAGTTATTGTCATGGAATCTTCCATATATACCAATCAAAAGGCATTTCCTACTTATAGATAAAACTAAGTTATTGAGATAAATAATTGTTGGGTTCAATTAATAAGACATCAAGATGATTTCAATTCGATCGAAGTTCCATTCGATTCCTTTCTACCTAAGTAAATAATGTCATTACCTACAAAGTGTTGAACATCTTTAGTTAGGAGCTCTATACAAAGTTGTTTTCCTAGCAAATTTGATGGAAAACACATTATTAAAAACAATTCCTTGCATTTAAAATATGTACCTTGACTTTTTATCTTCATAAGCATGTGACTCCCACATATGAACTCAAAACCTCATATTATGTAAAGAATGTTGTAGAAAAAATCAAGATATTTCCAATGCCTAGCTAGACAACATATGTCACCATTCCTTTCATACCTTTCATTGAACACGAAGTGTAAAATAACTTACAATTAATGAAGCACTTTTAAAGAGAATGTTCATACTTTGGGGGCTCATAATTGATTTATTCCCATTATATCGTGATCAATGGCCCTAAAAACATTATTGTATTCTTTGTATGAGTTCCTTTCATATTTCATTTTGTTAGATCATGAAAATATGAGCAAACAATGCTCACAAGATAAAGTTTGGTCACCATGCAAATCATCACTTCAATAGATTTGACAATACCGTGTCATAATGTCATCACTACCAAACATTCTTTGATCCTAATTGGAATCCACTTTCCCTATCCTCTCATAAGTATCGATTGAGATATTCTCAACATACACTTGAGCACTAACTAAGGGAAAGTCCATATAATGTTTTACTGGGATACTTCATAGCTTAGATGTGTGATCATTTGTGAGACACATGGTCTATAATATTGTCATGGTCAAAATACATAACTTTTTCTTCATCAATGTTATCAAAATATCCTAAGCTTATCCCTTCACTCATTGTTTTCCACTATTCTTGTAGCCACGACCTTCAAGTTATCCCATAAACAATCTCTAGAGCTTGAATGAATAATTTTCAATATGGAAACTACCAATCAATCATGTGTTATAACAATCATTCTTACACCACTATTCGGTTCTTCACGTCAATGTGCCATCAAATTTGAGAATATATTAGATTCATATAATGTCATCTACATGGTCCTCAGAGGCATTACATAGTCATCATTGTATCATCTTGAAAAATCAAGTATTTTGATTACTTGCACATCTCTATAAATCACAAGACACCATCCATAAATAACACATAGTTCAATGAAATTTATTTGTGTGCATTTTCACTTAGTTGATTTCCCTATTTCTAGATTCCCTATTTCTTCTCTTACTTCTTATGGTGGGATCCTCCCTAGTGATGTAATGGGTTCGAAGGTCCCATTAGAGTTAATAATATTATAGGTATGGTATCAATTTGATGTAATGTGGACTTGGTCCACTATGTTAGCTATTATTAAATAAGGCCCAATAGGTAGCTATCACGAGTCAATTAGGTGTAGCTCTAGCAGCAAAGAGGAAAGTTTTTCTCCTCCCCCACATGGGTTCAAATCCCACTCCGTGACATGATTTCTCTCTTTATAATCCAATTAGTGATTATCCATCTGGTCTTGAGCCCTAAATATTTTGATTTACCCTGGTTACCAATCTTGGAATGAGGGGAAGTATCTAGTGGGTTTCCCTGGGAAATGAATTATGTAAAAAAAGGAACCAATCATGCATTAAATGTAATACAACCTATTCATTAATGTAGATGCTAGTAGTAGTTAAGGTTATGGTTTGTTAAATAACTATAAATGAGGATGGATTCTTCCTTATGGGATATATCAAGTATTTTAATTGTATTGGATCATTGGCTCATTGGGACATTCCCCCCTAGAAGAGGCAACTAAACAATATTTTATCCTTTCATAAAAGGATAATTGTATGGTGTTTCCCTACCTTAGGGGTTTTATGATTTAATGAAGTAAAGTAACATTTCTAACATATTTTTGGATATCTTGTTTGTTTCATATCAACATTAAGGATCATAACAAGTGGTATAAGGGTTTAGTAATGTGGAAATGGTCCATTATGTCAATTATTATTAAATAACTCTTAATAGGTAGTTATCGTGCATTAAATTTAATATCACCTATTCATTAATGTAAATGCTAATATTGGTTAGGGTCAAGGTTTGATAGATAACTATAAATAAGGATGGAAACCTCCTTATGGGATATGTCAAGTATTGTGATTGTATTGGAGTATTGTCTCATTTAAAGGTTTATCACTTGAAGAGGAAAGTGAATAGGAGCTTATGCTTCAGGGATTATTGTATGGTGTTTCCCTACCTTAAGGGTTTTGGATTTCATGAAGTAAAGATGAATTTCTATGATTTTATGGTTATATGTTTGTGACTCATGTTCAGATCTATTAAGGATCAAGTGAATGGGAGTTTGACCTTCCATAAAAGGATTTTGGATATAATGAAGTAAAAGGGGAATTTATATTACATTCTTGGATAAATTTGTTGTTATTCATCTTTAGCATTAAGGAACATAACATCTTGTCATTTTTTAAGAGACCCTAGCTCCGAGGTGATAAGTTTAACCCAATTGTATATATAATAGGATTGTCATTTGAGAACTAGAAGGTTGCTTAATCTTACTACACCATTTATCATATCAGCATGGTCTGTACTACAACAATGCACAATTATCACATGCACATGATGTTATTTCAAACTTAAACCATGTTAGATTAGTTCAACCATAGGATGTAATCAATCAACCTTGAGAAACAAGCTAACACATGTATGATCATTAAGGATTATTCCAAGAAAACAAAGCCTAAGTAATATTAGGTCATCATGCAAGACATCAATTCAATTCACAATCGAAAACTAAAGACACTATAAGTAAGTGGTGTTGAAATAATGTAACTGCGAAGAGCATTCTTATTATTATTTTGTTATTGGATTAAATCCCCATTGTGGATTAATCATGTCATTATTATTATTATTGTTATTGGATTAATCCCCATTGAGGATTAATCATGTCGGTAATTGTATAAGGACCAAATCCCCTTTTGCAGATTGGTCATCGGACAATTACAAAGGGAAGAATAAGAAGTCGACCCCAACAGTTATAATGGAAGACCCAGAATTAATTAAAGGTGGGTTTACCCACCCAGAGTGAGAGGTCAGCCCTGCCAGATGGTGACCTTTCACACATGCCAGGTTGATATAAATAAGAGGCTAGCGCCTCACTTCTAACACACAACTCACTTGCTCATTCTCTTATGAGGCAAGCTACAATTAGAAGTTGGAGAGAGGAGAAGAAGGGTGGCGCATATCTTGGGGAGGACTTTTGTATTGGTTTGAGCTATCTCTTGAACATTGTATAAGCCATTTATGATAAGGAAGTTTTTGTTGGGTTTTCTTCCCCTAGAGGGCTTCCCAGGATAAATGTTGTGTCTCTTGTGAATGTGTATTTCTCAGTGATCTTGTTCTTATTATGCTCTTATCTAATGAAATGAAAAGAACTATGATAATAGCATAAACATTAACAAGTGGATACCCCAATGAATGACTAGTTGAAAGCTTCACTCAACACTAGCTAATTATATAATGCAACCACTATCATTCAAGTGCACTTCAAACAATAGACTTAGGCAAACAAATCAAAGAACCTACAATAATTAGAGATCTTTGATCACATTAAAAGGTAAGAGCCATAAAGGCAAATGAATGTGATAAATGAGTCTTAAAATAAATTAGGAGGGGGGGAAGAGGTAGGTTCTAGGACATTGGGTTAATTGAGGTGTCAATAGTGTTAGGCTCATATATCTAATGACAAGAGAGTGAAGCTTGCATGCCCCAATTTGGAGGGGCATGGATTCTTATGGTGGGACAATTTACATGAATTGGACAGGAAGAGAAAGGGGAAAGATAAAATTAAGGCTCGGGATAAGGATGGTTTCCAAGCTAAAGGGTAAATTATTTACTATGGAATACACTTTAAAATTGGTCATGAAGCTATAAAACCTAAGAAAAAAGGAGATTTTGGTGAAGGAATACGTTGAATAATTTTAGAGGCTACCCATCAGATCTAGACAAAGTGATGAGTTTTTCAAATTTGTTGCTAGATACATAAATGTCATATAATATGTTATTTAAGATGCATTAAACATGTTAATAATTTAGTCTATTGTCGAGCCATCTTGGTGTGACTTGAAGGCCAAAGAAAATATATCAAGAAAATAACATAGATCTTTTGGTAAAGGAACATGGATTAGAGGTATAAACATGTCTAAAAGAGAATAGAGTAATGGGAGAAAAGGAGAAGTAGGTATCAATAGAAATGTTTCAAACTAACAACCTAGAATAAATTATGAAGCTCCTAGAGACCAAGGAAATCTTAAAGGTAGAGTAGGAATATTTGGTGGAACAAGTTTTAAGTGCATAGCAAAAATGCATTGAGCCTATAAGTTTAAAAAAAAAATCAATATGAGATAAAAACCACATTTCTCAAGAAGATGAAAACTTTGTTGTTTTTTCTTCATATGAGATATGATCGATATATTGTTACAATGATGAGTGTTCCATATATAGGGAACATATGGCGACCATCCATGAAAGGAAAGGATGATTTTAAGGATGAAAATTTATTTTAAAATGTAGAAACCTTAGCGAATCTTACTAATCCTTCATATGTCAACTATAAATGTTTGGCGATATTTTTGTAAAAATATTCAAATTTCTAAGTATTTAATATAGTTTTTATAAAATTTTGGCAATTTTTAAGGTAAAATAATTTCATCCTATAGAATTTGGGAAAATCATTTTTAAAATAGTGAATCTCATTTTTGGAAAAACCATGGAAAATTAGCCCATGAGTGAAATTTAGCCCCTAAAATCATCCCTGATTGGAAGGATACATCGCTTAGATAATCAATAACTATTTATTATTATCATTTAATTATTATATATAGTATTTAATAATCAATAACTATATTATTAATTATTAATCTAAGAGAATGTCTTTTGGATGTTGTCCAAACATCAACACTCCCTCTCAACGAGGGAGACATTCTGCATCATTCCAATCTTGTCTTTGAAGTATTCAAACTTCACCCTAGACTCATGAAATGTGTCTATCAGTCTTGGGAGATGTCTCTTTCCCACTTGAACTGAGGAGAAACTCCTTATGCGGTTCTTCCTCTGACCTAATTGAGTCTCTCTAATATCAGTCTCACTCTGGGTTTGCATGTAATATCATATATCATCTTGATTCTTTATCATTCCTTTTCAAATCACCATGACTAGGACAAAGACCACACCATGATATTTCACCGCAGGTACACACATGTGAGTGAATGTCATCCTGATGCTAACTGACACGTGGAAATCACTTCAATCACCTCGAGTCCATATTATTCCTTATCATGATCAAGGAAGGACTACACATGGGCCCATTTAACACAAGTGAACCTTTATGATAAATGTATCCTATCTCCCTTGGTCTGCAACCCAATCTAGGAGAAGGTCCACCCAATGTTGAAACATAAACACTCCCTCTTAACTAGGGAGGTATCTTTCCATAGTAGTACACAACTACTATCCAATGGTACACAACCACTGCTAGAGGTACACAACCACTGTAGTCGTACACAACTACTGTCCAGAGACACACAATCTCCGCCAGTGGTACAAAACCATTGTAGTTTAAAACATTCTATCACACATGCCACTCCCATGTGGAATTCTAGAGGCTACTCCCTCTAGAAACATTAGGGTCAACTCCCCATAGTGTGCGACATCAAGTTCAAATCCCTTGACATGTCCTCATGTTCTCTCCACATGGGACGTGTCCTCATGTTCTCTCCACAAGGGACGTTGGGATATCCCTTCTTGGATAAGTGTCCTCATATATCAACACACTTATCCCTTCTCGGATAAGACCAAACCCACTTAGGCCTTCTCGGATAAGTGTCCTACTTATCCCTTCCCGAGTAAGTGTCATCACAAATCAAATCAACTCATTTCATAGAGGAGTATGATCTAGATAATGTTTGTCACACTTGGAACTCCCATGTGGACTTCTAGAGGCTACTCCCTCTAGAAACACTAGGGTCAACTCCCCATAGTGTGAGACGTTAAGGTCAACTCCCTTGACATGTCCTCATGTGCTCTCCACATGGGACGTGTCCTCATGTTCTCTCCACAAGGGACGTTGGGCTATCCCTTATAGGATAAGTGACCTCACAAATAAACACACTTATCCCTTCTTGAATAATCCCATACCCACTTATCCCTTCTTGGATAAGTGTCCTCACAGATGAAATCAACTCGTTCACAGAGGACTATGATATGGAGAATGTCTCGGGAAGCTACAAATATCAACACTCCCTCTCAGTGAGGGAAGCATTCTTTGCCACGCCAAGTTTTTCATGGAAGTACTCAAACTTCATCCTGCTTTGGTAAGAACATCAACAACCTTCTCATCTGTAGGAAGGTATTGCACTAGTACTTCCTCTGCACCATGTCTTGGAATAATAGTGGAATCTAGCACATGTCCAAATAAATATGCAAGGATCTTGCAAAGCCACACTTCTTTGCAAACTACCACACTCAATGTAATGTACTCCCATGTGGAATTCTAGAGGCTACTCCCTCTAGAAACATTAGGGTCAACTCCCCATAGTGTGTGACATCAAGTTCAACTCCCTTGACATGTCCTCATCTTCTCTCCACATGGGATCTGTCCTCATGTTCTCTCCACAAGGGACATTGGGATATCCCTTCTCGGATAACTGTCCTCATATATCAACACACTTATCCCTTCTCGAATAAGACCAAACCCACTTATGCCTTCTCTGATAAGTGTCCTACTTATCCCTTCTCGATTAAGTGTCATCACAAATCAAATCAACTCATTTCATAGAGGAGTATGATATGGATAATATTTGTCACACTTGGAACTCCCATGTGGACTTCTAGAGGCTACTCCCTCTAGAAACACTAGGGTCAACTCCCCATAGTGTGTGACGTTAAGGTCAACTCCTTTGACATGTCCTCATGTGCTCTCTACATGGGATGTGTCCTCATGTGCTCTCCACAAGGGACGTTGGGCTATCCCTTATAGGATAAGTGTCCTCACAAATAAACACACTTATCCCTTCTCGAATAATCCCAAATCCACTTATCCCTTCTTGGATAAGTGTCCTCACATATGAAATCAACTCATTCACAGAGGACTATGATATGGAGAATGTCTCAGGAAGTTGCAAATATCAACACTCCCTCTCAGTGAGGGAAGCATTCTTTGCCACGCCAATTTTTTCATGGAAATACTCGAACTTCATCCTAGTTTGGTAAGAAAATCAACAACCTTCTCATCTGTAGGAAGGTATTGCACTAGTACTTCCTCTGCACCATGTCTTGGAGTAACAGTGGAATCCAACACATGTCCAAATAAATATGCAAGGATATTGCAAAGCCACACTTCTTTGCAAACTACCACACTCAAAGTAATGTACTCTTCTTATGTGGTTCCCAAGGCCACATGAGTCTATTTCCTAATACACCATGAAACTATGGCAGATCCCAAAGTGAAGCAACACCTAGAGGTTATATTCCTGTCCATTGCACTCCCTACCCAATCAGAGTTAGTATATCCCTACAATCTCATGTCAATACTGGAAGTATATCTCATACCATGCCCAACTGTACCTCGCAGGTATCTCAACACACGCTTCGCAACAATCCAATGTGTCTGTCTCTGTTGACTCATAAAATGGCTAAGTGTACTCATTGCATAAAAATTATATGGTCCAGTGTTAACCAGATACATCAATGATCCAATCAGTTATCTGTATAGAGTAGGATCAATTTCATTAGAATAGGAAGAAGACACACTTAATTTCTTCAGATTCGTCACCATTGGTGTAGCCATGAGCTTCAAGTTCAACATCCCAAACTTATTCAATATCTCAACTATGTACTTCCCCTGACTCAAGAATATCTCATTAGTTCTCTTCCACACCTCTATTCCCAATAAGTATTGCATCATACCAAGGTCCTTCATCTCAAACTCAAAGGCTGCATACTTGCATTCAACAATAAGTCTCTATGTATCGGTGAGGAATAAATCATCAACGTAGAGGACCAAAATTAGGGACTCACCATTAACAGTCTTGTAGTATAGGTTGGGATCGAAAACACTTTCTCTGAAGCCAAAAATCATCAGGTGTCCATCAATCCTCACATACCAAGCTTCAGGTGATTGCTTGAGTCCATACAAGGCCTTCTTCAACCTGCACACATGAGACTCCTTCTCATGTACCACGAATCCATCCAATTGCTCGATGTATACTTCTTCGTCAATATCTCCATTGAGAAAGGTTGTCTCTCCAACCCATGGATGTTGCAAAGGAAATAATCATCCGGATAGAAGTGTATTGAGCAAAAAGAGAATATGTCTCCTTATAATCTATTCCCTCCACCTGAGAGAATACTCTAGAAAAAAATATGATTGTGTGCCTCTCGATGCTCCCTTAAACTATGTGTCTGATCTTGTAGATCCATTTGGAAGTCACTATATACTTCCCCTCAATTCTCAGAACAATATCCCACACATCATTCTTCATGATGGATTGATACTCCTCCATCATGACATCTCTCCATATTAGATGACTAGTTGCATCCTCATAACATGAAGACTCAAAATGAATGATGTGGCTCATAGTTGTTGAATAGAATGAATATCTTTGAGGTCTCTTTCTCACTCAGAAGGTACCAAGAGGAGATTCATATCCTTCTTCCTCTTGCAGAGTCTAACGAGCCCATGTAGGTCTCTTCCGACCTACTGCAATATCTTTGGGAACATCAACTAGAGATATAGGAACAACGAGATCAATTAGATCAATTGGATCAATCTCCATGTCAGATCCTCTAGATCTCTTAAAGGATACCTCCTCCTCAAATGTAACATTTCTTCTCACCTCAATTTGTCTCTAACCAGGGATGTAGATCCAGTATGCCTTCGAAGACTCATTGTACCCCAAAAATGTAACCTTTCTTCCTGAAGGTTCTAGCTTGATCCTTTTATCCTTGGCTAGATGAATGTATATTTGACACCCAAATATCCTGAAGTGTCCAGCCTCAAGCTTCACTCTAGTAAAGGCCTTCTCGAGTGTCATGTTCCTCAAAGTCTTATGAGGACTTCTATTTTGAACATACATTGTAGTCATGGATTCCTTTTCCCACATAAACATAGGTAAATTCGGATCATTCTAAGTCATATTGGACCATACTTGATATATCAAGGTTCCCTCATGAAACCAATGTCTCAGGAAGCTGAAAATCATCAACACTCCCTCTGGAGATGGAGGTGACTCCTCCTTTGTCTTTTCTCCCTCTAACATGGAAGGTAGCTCTTCCTCCTTCTATGGAGGTAACTCAGTCTCTGCTCCCTCTAGATGTAGTACCGCCTCCCTCATTGGGAGTGCCCCTACATACACTAGAATTGCTACCATGCCTACTTCCTCAACATCTCATGGCTTGACTCATGTACTGGGACTGCTACAACTACTCCCTCTGAGTCTCATAATGTGTTTTCCTCCTATATTGGATCTACCATAGTTGTGTTACAGTCGGTCTTGACTCATTGTATCCATGATCATTGGAACTGTCTCTGCTATCTAGCATAGTCCTGTCATGGGAGGTACATTGCTCCTAGATACCTCTTGTCTCAGAGAATCATGTTTGGCAACGTCTCTCCTTGATATCATGTTGGAAGGTATTTCCCTCCATGTCTACCTCCTGCGACCGTCATTATGGCTCCTTCTTGGAGCTATTACCTGTGACCTTCCCGAAAAAAGAAACAAGAACAACAAAAAGCATCTCCTAGAGGAGATCAATGTAAGTCCTTCCTTATTTTAGGGCCTTAATATATATANTATCAAGGTTCCCTCATGAAACCAATGTCTCAGGAAGCTGAAAATCATCAACACTCCCTCTGGAGATGGAGGTGACTCCTCCTTTGTCTTTTCTCCCTCTAACATGGAAGGTAGCTCTTCCTCCTTCTATGGAGGTAACTCAGCCTCTGCTCCCTCTAGATGTAGTACCGCCTCCCTCATTGGGAGTGCCCCTACATACACGAGAACTGCTACCATGCCTACTTCCTCAACATCTCATGGCTCGACTCATGTACTGGGACTGCTAAAACTGCTCCCTCTGAGTCTCATAATGTGTTTTCCTCCTATACTGGATCTACCATAGTTGTGTTACAGTCGGTCTTGACTCATTGTATCCATGATCATTGGAATTGTCTCTGCTATCTAGCATAGTCCTGTCATGGGAGGTACATTGCTCCTAGATACCTCTTGTCTCGGAGCATCATGTTTGGAAACGTCTCTCCTTGATATCATGTTGGAAGGTATTTCCCTCCATGTCTACCTCCTGCGACCGTCATTATGGCTCCTTCTTGGAGCTATTACCTGTGACCTTCCTGAAAAAAGAAACAAGAACAACAAAAAGCATCTCCTAGAGGAGATCAATGTAAGTCCTTCCTTATTTTAGGGCCTTAATAAAT
>ML780012.1:37831-47951 GCA_009831015.1 Picea engelmannii
TATATATATATATATATATATATATTGTTATCTCCTATTGAAATAATCTGCAATTTAATTTATGGTTTTATTTCATGATTTGAATAAACCAGGAATAAATAACAACAACATAATAACAATAAAAACAACATCAACATCATAAGAATGACAGATCAACTAGTAAAGTACGTACCTCGACCTGCAAGTTGGTTGACTTAGTCTCTTTTCTATTTGTTCTTGTTCTTGCCCAAACTGCCCAGACTGAATATTAACCTCCCATCCAATTAGGAACAACCTCTCTGACTCCCTAGCTCCAAGAATCCTTGTGGTTTCCTGGCCCCCGAGCCCAAAGTTCCCATAAACAATAGTTCCCTATGAGAGTTCCCCAAAACAAACTATTCTCCCAATTTTCCTCCTCCTCTTCCCCCTCTTCCATAATTTTCCCAAAACAAAAAAAATAAGACCCCTTCCAAGTCCTCTCCCTTCTTCCTTATCCTCCTCTCTCAAGGCTCTCTCCCTCATTCAATTCCCCAACTTCCTTATCCTCCTCTCTCGAGTCTCTCTCCCTCATTCAATTCCCCAACTTCCTTATCCCTTCATTAATTCCCCCAACAACCTTATCCCCTCATTAATTACTTCACCTACTTTTTTTAATAATAAAATAATAAAATACTCAATGAATTTATTTTAATAATTAATTTAATTTAATTTAACAACTATGATAAATAAATTATCACTTTGGGTTGTTACATACACCCACCCTTCAAGAAACTTTGTCCCGGAGTTAGAGTAATTTACAATACAAGGGTAATGACACATGATTCATACATCCACATAAAATAAACAACATCATCAATTTAAAACACTTATACATACTAGTGTATGTGTGCAAGGCATGCATCTGTAGCTAGCACATACATGACTCACACATGCACTAATGACAACATTTATTAGTCCTAAAGTAATTCTTGTATGTGTCCAATCCAATCAACAAGACCATTCATTTCATAAAAGATAATAGACCATTTAAAATGTTCGTGAAATCCCTCAATTACAATAATTTAGCACAAGCAACATTCACTTAGATAATTGTAGTTCAGTTAAGTAAATATAAACATACATATATACATATTTTTCAAAATGAGGAAATCAATAAATTCTACCATAATGTGAAATCCCCACACACTCTCAACTACTTCTAGTCATCCTTCCTTCCTAACCTACTTCCATCTTCCATCCCCATCCTTCCTCTGCTAGACTATCTTAGAGAGTCAACTATATTGACCTAACTCCATATAGAACCTGTAAGAAGAAGTGTCAACTCTCTTGACCAAGCTTCCCCAACAGGCATCTGGTAGTCATCATCACACGTCTAGGGTAGCGTGAGCTAACACCATCCTCCCATGACTCCAGGTTTCATAGGATACACAGTGGGAAATTCCTGCACCCCTCCTAACAGAACTAGGGTCAAAACCCTACAATGGACCATACACTAGCACTATGTTGTTGGGAATTTTGTATATTCAGTTTTAGGCAGTCTTGCCACCTGAAAAACATGCACTTGTCCATGTATCATAGCAATTCATTTGAACCAACATAATTTCACATACAAAGATTCATACCATATTGTTTCTTGGTCAATGTTCGTGACATCAACCCTTTTATCATTAGTATCCTTTGGCTATTTCATAGCCTCTTGTCCTACAGATTAGTCTATAACACAAACTCATACATATCCATGCATTATCATCATGTAAATTCATTTAATCATAATCTATCCGGTATCCACGTACCAACAACTTTAAATGTCAAAATTTTCAAGTTAGAAATAGATTGCATAATATTCATCATAATTCAAATAATGTTAAGCATTCATAGAATTGACATTCACATAGGTTCATATGTCTTAAAAGTTCAAGTGTATCATTAATAGTTTCATCGTTAATAGAAAATAAAAAGTTGATTAGGCCTTAAGTAATTCTACCTATCTAAGTCAAAAGGTGGCATTACATACACCCAACCTTTGGGAAACATATTCCCTAGGTGTTCAAAAAAGTGAGGGATGATCTCGTCGTAAGGTCACTACATCCTCCCAAGTAGCATATCCTGGGCTATACTTGTCCCATTGGACCTTAACTTGGTCTACCAAACAATTCTTGAGCTGTCGGACCCTATGGTCCAATATGCGTAACGGTTCGACCATGAGGGTTCCCATGGTTGATACCTGCAATTCCTTCCAATTCATTTTATGAGATCCGTCAGCAACATAATGGCGTAGAACAGAGACATGAAAAACAATATGAGTTTTATGCAAGTGGGGTGGTAGTATGAGACGATAGGAAACAATTCCAATTCTCTCTTGGATTTTTAACGGTCCTATAAATTGAGGCAAAAACTTTGTCCCCTTCTCGAACCGAATGGTACTCTTATTAGGTCTGATACAAATGAAAAATTGATCTCCCACTTTATAACTTTGGTCATTTCTACGTGCATCAACATAACTTTTTTGTCTATCATGTGCTTCATTTAGTCGCTGCCTAATCTGAATCACATGTTCCTCCATCTCTTGAATCAATTTTGGCCCAACTGTCACTCAGTCTTCTAACCTTTCCCAAATCAATGGTGTCCTACATGGAATTCCATATAGAGATTCATAGGGTGGCATTCCAATGGAGCTATAAAAATCGTTATTGTAGGCGAACCCTACCAAAGGTAGGTACTTCTCCCAATGGGTTTGATTATCCATTACATACATCCTAAGCATGTCTTCCATAACCTGATTTACTCTCTTAGTTTTCCCATATGTTTCAGGATGATATGTTGTGCTTAAGTTCAACTAAGTTCCCAATGATGACAGTAAACTTTTCCAAAATCTAGATGTGAATCAAGAGTCCCTATCTGAAATGATCTTCTTGGGTAACCCGTGCAGATGGATGACCTCACTTATAAACATGTGTGCCACATCAGTGACATCATAAGTGTCTCTAACCGAAATAAAATGAGCACTCTTGGTCAACTTATCAACTATCATAAGAATGGCATTGTGTATGCCCGATGTGAATGGCAATCCCATAGAAAAATCCATACAAATGACTTCCCACTTGAACATAGGAACATCATGCGGTTGTAGGATACCTTCCGAGTAGTGGTGATCAACCTTCACTTGTTGACACTCTAGGCACTTGGTGATGAAATGAAATACATCATGCTTCATTCCTACCCAGAGGAAAAGTTTCTTCATGTCTGCGTACATTTTCTTCACACACAGATGTGCACAATAAAGGGCTTTATGGGATTCGTTGAGTATGATGCTTCGAATATCCCTACCTTAAAGGATGTACATCCTTCCATGATATCTTAATAATCCATCTTCTTCTAGGTTATATCCTTCATACTTTGGATCTAATTATCTCCCATTCTGGAGGGTTGAAGTAACCTTTAAATACCAACTATATCCAAGATGTTTGCCCAACACATGCTCCCTCAGATTAAATTTTAAGGGTACCAAGAAGAAGACACACGGTCTCCTTCTCAAGGCGTTCATGACCACATTCACCTTTCCCTTGATGTACGAAATTCCAAAATCGTGTTCACTCATAAACTCACTCCATCGCCTCTATCAAGCATTGAGATCCCTTTGGGTGAAGATATGATTTAAGCTTTCATGGTCAGTTTTGAGCTCAAATCTTTGCCCCAGTAGATAATTCCTTCAAAGCTTTAGAGCTAGCATTACAGGTGCAAACTCTAAATCATGAGTAGCATAAATTTCCTCACATTTCTTCAAATTTCTTCACACATATGCTATCACTCCCCCATCCTGCATTAGCACGACCCCCAATCCTTACTTCGAGGCATCTGTGCAGAGTATGAAGTCTTTTTCCATATCCGACACTCGTAGAATTGGTGCACTAGTTAGTAACCTCTTAAGCTCGATGAATCCAAAATAACATTCTTTTTTCCATTCATACTTGACCCCCTTGTGTTGCGAGGTGGTGATGGGTTTCTCTATATTAGAGAACCCTTCCAAAAACCTCTGATAATAACCTACTATCCCCATGAAGCTTCTTACCTCATGAGCATTTTTTGGCACTGGCCATTCCATAATGGCCTTTACCTTTTCTGGGTCCATAAAGATTCCTTCACTGGAAATGATATTAACTATATAGTGAATTTATTTCTGGAAGAAAGAACACTTCGACAACTTTCCATACAATTTTTTCTCTCTAAGGCACGACAACACCACTTGCAAGTGCTCCTCATGCTCTCTTTTGTTCTTGGAATAGATGAGGATATCATCCAGAAAAACCTGTACAAAGCGGTCTAAGTACTTTCGGAATAAACCATTCATGAGGCTCATGAATATTGTTGGTGCATTGGTTAAACCAAAAGGTAATACAATGAAATCATAATTCCCAAACTGATTTTGAAAGGTAGTTTTAGGAATATCACCTTCCTTAATCCTTAACTGGTGATACCCTGATCGCAGATCAATTTTTGAGAACACTACTGCTCCTTTCATCTAATCAAAGAGATCATCTATTCGTGGCATTGGGTACCTATTTTTCACTGTAGCACGGTTCAAGTCCCTATAATATATACACAGTTGGAAGGAACCATCCTTCTTCTTAACAAAAATTAATGGTGCACCCCAAGGTGAGACACTAGGCCTTATTAGCCATAAGTCAAATAGTTCCTTCAACTGCATTTACAACTCACACATTTTTGGCATCGTCATCCTATACGGTGTCTTGGAAATTGGTTCTGCACCGAGTTTTATCTCAATGGTAAAATCAAGCTCCCTCTCAAGAGGTAACCCTGGAAACTCTTTCAAAAAAACATCCTTAAACTACGACAATATTGGATACTGATCCATGGAGGGTTATTTCCTATCATTGACTACTTCCACTACATATAATCAACAACCTTGCCTCATGCAATGTTTAACCTTCATGTTCAAGATAAAGCATAGAGACACCTTCCTCCATACACTGTGGATCTCTACTGACCTTGCTTCATCATCAATACAAAGCACCCTTTTTGTGAAACAATATACCATAGCTCGATGGGCTTCTAACCAATCCATTCCAATGATTAGGTCATACGTTCCTATACCAGTGACATACACCTTCAACCTAGTAGTATACACTCTTAGGTCTACTAGACAATTATTGACTCTAGGTTCTACCACTTGTTTTTCCCCTGAAGCCATCTCAACTTGTTTAAATTCATCATGCTCGTAGGTTGCCAACCCACACTTTTCTAATGCACAAGGTGAAATGAAACTATTTGTAGCACCAGAATCAAATACAATTTTAACATTGACATGGTTTATCATACCCGACGACTCCACCACTATGGATTGATGTTCTTCCTGGCAATTATTAACTGTTGCATAAATTTGGTGGCTACTACTCGCTTTTCCCATCGGGGCCTTTCATTCTCTATGCACAAAGCCTTCTTGTGACTCTGGATAGTCACGTTGGTAATGAGGTCCTCCACACCCCCAATAAGTAACACGATATGGAACCTTCACACTTCCCTGTGATGGTCTCTAAAATGAGTTCCTTCCCCTAGACCCCCTGCCCCTACTAATTGCTCCCTGAGAAGGTCATGGACATGCCTACGTCACTGGTGATGAGTGGGATGATGCACTCATTGTCATCAAAATACCTGTGATAACTTCTCTAGGTGTGACTCTATTACCATAAGGAGGTGGCCTAGAGCTTCCTCCACTGAAGAAATTCCTAGGGGCCTTCCCCACGAATCTAGGATGTTGTGGAATGGTTGACCTCATACCTTCATTTAAGATCATATGCTCCTCTACATAATGATCATTTTCAACTGCTTCAACTACTAACGATGGTTTCCACATCCTTACCATGGCCCTTATCTTAGGGTTTAAACTATACACAAAATGTTCTTCCTATCGTTGATCGGTATTCATGTACAAGACATATTTTACTAACTCCATGAACCTGATCCCATACTCTTCCATGATCATGTTTCCATGAACTAGAGCATGAAATGATTCTACCTATTGCTCCTCATAGTACACAGGAAAATATTTCCTCCAGAACCTTTCCTCAAAAATATCCCATGAGATGATGTATGGGGTAAGGTGCAACTTCCTCTCCAGATTACCCCACCAGTTCAAGGCATTGTCCCTCCAATGAAAGATCGTTATATTCACCTTTGATGTGTAAGCATAGTCTCTTAAGGAAAAACATCGCGCCATTACTTCCAACCATGCCTCTGCACATTCACTTGCATGACCCCCAACAAACTCTGGGAGTTTGATATTTTGTAGTTCTCTGGTGATGTCCCCTGATGGAGGCCCTCCCTCTGAGTCCCTCGACGCTTCAGGGTTACCCACTCCAAATGATGGGGGTTCCACTTTGACATATTTTTACTGGTGTCCCTTTAATGTCTTATTAATAGCCTCTAAAGAGCGCAAAATGAGAGTTAATTCAGGTGGTGGTGGTGGAAAAGTCGACATTGGTGGTCCTTGCGATGATGCCCCTTGACCTTGATTTCCCCAAGTCCTAACCATATTGAATAACTAAATCTGCATCAAACCAAAGGCTTATTAGGGAAGAGTTTAAGGCATTTCACATTCTCTCAAACTTRTACTTGGAAACATAGGGTTAGGTGTAAGTTKTTYTTTTTTACTTGTCTGTAAACAAACATTATTGTCTTTAGGGTAAGTGRCTAAAGGTCGGGGTSGAAAGCCTCTAAGCTTGGTAACTTGTTCRGGTAAGTTGATAACACTCTTTCCTTGCTAGCTATGMCARCCCTATAACACACTCGCTAATATACATCAAATCTTGTTTACTATCATTAACTCACTTATTATACCTTAACTATTCACCATAACATGCTTATACAATTGTAATAATTACACTGATTATTCACTATAACTCACATATACTCGTAGTAATACTATCAATCTTAAGTTTATATATATATATATATATATATATATATATATTCATATAATATAATATAAATTGTTGATCCGAAATCGGATTCAGAAGGCTGTCAGGGCATGAAAAATGCTCAAAAATGAAAGTGCTCAGAATCTGACGAAACCAACACCATTGCGTCCGACTCGTCTTCCTGATTCTGGTGGTATAATTTTTATGTCAAACGAAGTCCGTATGAAGAAGATATCGCATTCTGTTCGCCAAGCCAAATAGGGAAAATTTTGGATGCTGACTGTACCTGTTCGTACAGTCCGTATAGGACACGTGGCAGGTCCATAAAGGTGACGTGGAAGCACCAGGGGATGACACGTGGCAGGTCGGTACAGGACACGTGGCAGCCTCAAGCAGTGACATGTGTAAGGCAGATTTGGCGTTTTGGACGTATGGTTGGACCAATCCCGAGGTGACACGTGGCACGGGATGACTTCAGCAGTGTACGTGGAAGATGACATCAGCATCGTATGGAAAGTGACATGGTAGTGATGCGTGGCAGTGACGTGGGCCAATTAGCGGTTGACAAGTGGCATGTTCCGGTTGGTTGTCTTCGTCGAATCAACGGTTGACATGTGGCATGCTTTGGGTGAATGGTGAGGTGCCACATGGCCCAATCACGGGCTACCACATGGCACCCTGGGTTTAGCCAATGACAGCTATATCAAAAATATTTTTGGCCCGGGGATTCGAACCCCGGACCTCCCCTACCGCATGTGTTTAACAATACCCGTCCGACCACTGGACCACCGTGTTAACGCTTGTTATGTAAACGGGAAAATAATTATTTAATTTTACATGTTGTTTTAACAGCGGGGGTGTCGGGTCGGGGCTAGGCCCCAACCCCTGGTTCTTTGGGATATATGTGACCCCGGTCTTATTGTATGCATGTGACCCCGGCGGGCGTATAAACGGGGCGCAGATGTAAACTTGGCGGTTTTATTATGTGGGCATGTGACCATGCTGCGGGTTATAACAAATGTAACCATAACCATTTGTATCATGTGCGCGTGGTTACCACCGTTATACCAACGGTTGGCATGGTTATGGTTTGGTTACAAATGGATTTTATATTGGAACCTGTGGTCCCATGTAAAGCGCGTAGAACCGAGAGCTAAGGTGCACAGGGGGGCTAGTGGGCCAGCGCTTAGCCTTTGGCTAGCGCCTGGCCATATGAACTTGCATATGACCATCCAAGGGGGGCGTGCGCCCAGCCTTTGGGGGATTTAGCCCATATTGTAACTATTTTATAGTTATAAAGTGGGTTTTCAACCACTTTTTCATTAATTTTAATGTAATTAACTCTATTTTGGGAGTTATTGGGCTTTTTTAGAGCCTAATTTTTGGAAGGAAGTTGGAGATTGACAACCAACTTTCCCACTATTTAACCAAGGCCATGTTGAGGCCATTTGAGAAAAGATTATGGAGCTTTTGGACGGTTTTGGAGAGAAGAGATGCTGAGGCAAAGCCAGGTCTAAGCCAGTTTGAGGCAGGGAAGCTGTTGAGGTAGAGATGTTGTCGGACGATTTCTGAGAGCTCAAGACATCCGTTTCAGGTGCTATAAGTTGTGAAAGATTCTAGAGATCATGGCGAACATGACCAGATCAGTCTAGAAGCCATTCGGCATTATAAAGATGTACTAATAAGATTTCAAACAGAAATAAAGAAGCCTCCCTCACAGAGAAAAGGCCCGGAGATGTAGGCAAAGTTGTGCCGAACTCCGTTATCAACCTGTCTATCATGGTTTGCTGCTTTTCATTGCATTTCAGATTTGCATATATGTTTATGGCTGTATAATTCATTCTCTTTTCTCGTTCTTTCGTTAAGTTTCCCAATGGTCAATTAATGCATGCGAATAAAACTCAACCATAAGTCATTTCGAAAAATCCTGACGGATCAATTGCACTATCATACATTATGTTTATCCTCCTTAGGTCTATACATCACTAGGTCAGGGCTATCTGAATAAGAATCCATAGTCAATTAAATTTTATTTTATTTCCATAGTACTCTAATGATGTGTGTTTTCCTTGTAAATTGAGCTAGTGTCACATTACGACCCTTTGGTGCATGTACCTCCCATTTATGACATGATTAAGTTTCAACTTGGTTTTCTCCATGATTCTTAGCCTGGCATAGATTCAAAAAAGGTAATGGTTGGTCTCACGGGTTTGATGGCATAGTCCTTAATATGCGAAAAAGAATAAAACCAATAATAATATAAAAACCTTTTATTTAATGTAAAAAAAATATTTAAAAACTAAAATGTATACCTCATAACATAAGAGAAGCCCCATTTTAACCTTCCTTCATTTATTTATATAAATACATATATTATTATTTTATTTTTTTTAACAATATATATAACCATAATAAATAAACAAATATTTAAATAATAACCATATATAATTAGATTTATAAAAAATAAAATAAATTAAAAATGAAAAATAATAACCAACAATTAAATGGAAATATAATATGCTAAATTATAGTAAACAAAATATATATAAAAAAATGAAAAAATATATGAGATCAACATGGGGCCTTTCCTAGCCCACATGCCCCTTCCTCGTGGTCTTCATATCTAACCCGAGCGAGCTAGAAAAACCCTTATTCGTTCCATTCCCTCCCATTTTCTTTCACTGGGTTTTCTCCTCTGCAAGGTCCTTGGCTACACGGTCCGCCGCCAATAGGCGTGGGCCCCAGCTACCGAGCTTACCTACCCTTCAGTGCCTTTTCTCCTCTGCAATGATGAGTGGCAAGGGTTACCCTCCTTTTGTTAATGTCATCTCTACTCGCTTGTAGGCTTAAGTGGGCTCTTGGCACCAGATGCGTAGTATAATGAGACTCAGTCTACGGGCTTGTGTGTGAGCTTGCTCACCCTGGGCATTCTCCTTGGTGCTTAGTCTCAGCCTAGGCACTAGCTTGGACGTGTAGTGCACAATATGCGCCCTTTGTGGGCTTCCTCCTCATGGTTTGGCATTGGCAACAGAGAAAGGTAGTGCACTTCCCCTTCATGTTCTTTCTTCCTCATGGCTTGGGTGCTTGGTCTTGGTTGTGACTTGCCACAAAAGAAATAATGTGTGGCGCATTAGTATGGCATGTTTTATGGGTTCGTTGGTGTTGGTTCTTGTGGGAGGTCAAGGTTCAATTCCTCTCTCCTCACA
>ML780012.1:63856-86601 GCA_009831015.1 Picea engelmannii
AAGACCGTCAACACATGACCTCGGTCAAACCTCTCATCGGGGTTTCGGCGTTTTCGATGTCACTATGCACATGCCTCCGGGATTCCCGATCCCCGATTTCCCGATGACAGAGATCAACGGTCCAGATCTCATTCTTAATCCAACGACCGTGATTACATCGCAAAATCGCATATCGCGATTTCATAGTTTCTGTTGCAGTGTATTCTTGACATATCAAAGTCCCGATTGCCGATGCCTCTGCTGATGTCACACATGATTTGGCACGTGTTAGATCCTGCCACGTGTCACTCTGATTCATGAATTGTATATGCCTGAAGTGTTAGATCTGCCTGACACCTGTCATTACCTGGTTGTGCCACGTGTCCCTAGCTGACGTGGACTGTTGTCGTGATTTAGATCGACGGTCTAGATCACATGTTGATCTGATGGTTCAGATTCAGTCGGGATTTCGCATATCGCGAAATCAGGGTTTTCATTGCATTATGTTCTTTGCATTATGAAATCCCGATCCCTGAAACTCCGATGAGGCCTCATGGCTGCCACGCGTCCATACGAATGAACGGTCCAGATCCCTGCTTGTTTTAACGGCTGCGATCAAATCGTGAAATCGCGTATCGTGATTTCGGGGTTTTCGTTGTCGAGTGAACTTTGCATATTGAAATCCCGATCCCCGAATCTCCGATGGCTTATCTCCCTCGCAACTTCTGCAGATCTGACGGTTGTCGTCCTTTCAGGAAATTTGGATGGGATCCAACGGTCACTGGATCTCTGTCTTCCTTCTTCTCTGTAAACTCTTGCTGCGCGCGTTTTCTTCAATGTTGTTCCTCCTGTTGCTTTTATCCTTCTTATCCTGCCATCTCCACTGTTGCCATTAATGACAACAATCATCAACACACATTCGTTGCTTGTTCAATATTTTCCAACATATATCTCCTTACCAGGGGTCCGAATATGCAATTAGAAAAATATATCTCTTAATAGGAGACTCTTCGGGCAAGATATCACTAGACTCGACCAGAAGTTCTGAAATGAGTTCAGAAAAGACCAATGACATTTTGGATTTCGAAGAAACAAAATCCAATTCAAACTCCTGTAATATAAATATCCATCTACTAATATTTATGCCAATGACCCATCATGTTAACACGTATTGAAAAGGGTTGATGACGACAATGACAGTGGTCTTGCGAAGAAAAATGTAGTGGCGAAACCATTGGACAACATGAATGGCTACCAAAGAAAGTTTCTCAACGTGATAATAGTTAAGTTATGGTCCAACTAGACCTTGGCTAAGGTAATATATAATTTTCTCTTCGAGCAGATCATCCTCTTGAACCAAGACCATGACGATGGTCGACTCTGCAATAACTAAATACAACAAGAAATCTTTGTTATAATCAGGATGCTAGAGCAGAGAGGCAGATGTCAGGGCGTGTTTTAATGCTTCAAAGGAGCGTTGAGAAGCTTCATCCCAACATAATGGGATCCCTTTTTTCAAGAGACACATAAACCCTTTAGTGATCTTGGCGTAATTCGTGATAAAACGCCGAAGAAAATTCACGTTCCCCTATAAGATTTGAAGTTGAGGTATTGTGCACGGGGGAAGAAATTGAACTATCACCTCAACCTTGAGAGGATCGACCATGATCCCTATTTTTGATACAATAAAACCTAAAATATGACCTGACATCACACTAAAACTCACTTGTTAGGATTCAAGTGAATCTGATAGTAGTGACATTGTTCAAATATTAGTCAAAGATGGGTAGGATGATCAAATCTCTTGTGAGAGCGTGATGCTAGATCATCGAGGTACGCCTCAACTATATGTCTAAGGTCATGAAAATAAAATGACATGGCCCACTGAAAGGCTGCTCCATCATTCTTCAGGCCAAAAGGCATCTTACGATACGTGAATGTCCCCCAAGGACAAATAAAAGTTGTTTTATGTTGATCCTCGGGTTTGATTTGAATCTGATTGTATCCCAAGAAACCATCCATGAATGAAAATACCTCGCATCCCATGTATTCATCGACAATCTAATCTATGAATAGGGTGGGAAATTTGTCTTTCAGACAAGCCTTATTCAAATCACGGAAGTCCATGCACAAGTGAATCATGCCCTATTTTTGGTTAACCTGAACCGGGTTTCACACCCATTCCTTCAACTGTATAGGGTAGATAAAACCACCTTTGAGAAGTTTTTTTACTTCTTCCTTGATTGCTACCGCTTTTCTAGGATTTACCGGACGAATATTCTATCGGACTGGTTAGGCATAAGGATAATTCGTAATTTTATGCTCGACAATTAGTGGGTTGATGCTTGGCATCTCCTCGTAAGACGAGGAAAAAACATCGTGAAATTATTTAAATAACTCAGTGTAAGTTCGAATCTCTTCAGGGAGCAATCTGCTCTGATGAAAACATTCTCCACAATGCCAGGGGTTTTGGAGATATCGATTGGAATCATTGTATCAATGTTTTCCATGTCACCCTAGGCATAAATTATGTGTGTAGCTAGAGGATTGATATGAAAAGAATTCTCTCCATTCATGATCGAAACGAATTCTCCCACCTTAATTATCCTTAACTTGGGAAGGAGGTAAGATCTATGATGTAGATCATACCAAGGTCTGTCGGGACCAGTCATTGCCTCGAGAATCGCCTCGTTAGATGGCAAGACCAAGTCTAAAATATCTTGAGTGGAAAGATATTCTTGAGCCCAAATAGGCTCGAGAACTGGATCTAACTCCTAGGCAGGAGTCGAATCGGGGTTGGCCAAAGTCTACTGGACAATGTTGTATGCAACCTCAGTCACGGATAAGGGCATGGCCATGCCACAATCCCCTATTCCTTCCATCGAGGTCAATGGGGAAGGCAAAGTCCATGGATTGTTAAAGTAGCTCATTCGAAATGATGACACTTGTAAAATTGTATCCCTTGGCTGGTCGGGAACAACTGATATAAGATTTACATCACTAGAAGGCGGCGGGTAATCAAAAGTTCCCATCAACGATGGAAAAAAACCAACACCTAAGTTGACAATGACGGGATGTGGACTATTAATCATCAGGACTGTGGAAGCCCCTGATGAAGGGTTAGGACGAGAGAAGGACAACTAGTCACTGGTCACAATCTGGCCCTCATGCAGAAAACACAAGACCCGAAAAACTGTAGCAATCATTGCATGCATCACATAAGTCCAAATCCTTCTTAACAACAGGTTGTAGTCGAGAGGTGCATTGACCACTTCAACTTCAACACACACAGTTTTACCTCCCAATTGCACAAGGAAGGAAGGAATAATTCGACGTGGTCTAAATGATCGACCGTCAAATGTCGTCAGAAATGTTAGCGACAGAGACAACCCAGGCTGGCCAATGGCCTTCCAACATGCCAACGACATCACGCAAGTTGAGGCACCCTCGTTAACCACTGTACATAAAATGTTCCATGTAAAATATTTCGTGGTGTAAGCCACTACTATCTAAAAAGCAACGTTGTAAGGAAGACGAGGTTTTAAGTCGGTTGGATAAAAAATGATCGATTATGGCTTGCAAGTCTCTGTCACTCCCAAGGAAGACAATAGATATTTTCTCTACGAGGGGAAACTCTGGAGGACTTCCAAAGTGGACATCGCGCAAGGTGTCTGTGCCACATCCTCTACAATGTAGTAGTTCTGGGCGGCCCTCACATTTGGATTATGAGAAGCCTTCTTAAATGCACCTTTAGGGATGTGAGTCATCGTTTCTCCCACCGCCTTCTCGATTTGGAGAGGATTCAGTGGGTTAGTGGCTTGCTTTCCCTTCTAGGCAGATCCTGACATTCCGTAGTCTTGGGCCCTGGTCGCTAAATGAGCCTCGACATTCATCATGTAGATATTTGTGGCTGGGTTGTTATTGGTAGGCACAGGGGGTCTCTAACTGCCCCCTGCCACACTCGTGGATGAGGAAGCCTCAGCCATGTTTTTACCTTGTGGAAAAGGGTTCGTCAGCACAACAGGTTGTTGTTGTGCTAATAGCTTATGGGATTTTGCAAGTCGATGGCACAGATGAGTCAGGTGGTCTTTCGTGCAAAGATTACACGGATACTTTGACTTCTTCTTTTTCATTTTTCCCCCGCTAGCATTATTGGTAGCCTTTCTATCCCCTTTACCCTTCTTATTTCACTGTTTCTTCTTTCCCTCAGGCTGTTGGTTGGCCTTGAGATTCGTCAACTGCACACTGTGTACATTCGACGTCTGGGTAGGGGGAATAGCTAAACTTGGAGTCTGGTTGGCCACAGTATGTTATTTCAAAAATTGTTGCAATTGATTCGAAAACAAGTATGTGGACTTGCTTTGTGTTGAGCCCGAAATACTTTCATCATGGGGTCCAGACTTTTTCTTGGCCTTATCAAGAGTAGACCGTGACACATCTGGAAAAATCTCGTATAGCATGCCAGACTGAGAGTATATCATTTCAAGTTGTTGATCTCTCATAATCGTCTCCTCTTCTAAAAACACTCCGGAAGTCGCTATGTCCTTGGATACACAGGGCACCAAAGACTTCAAGAACCACTCAAGCAAGAAAGAAAGAGGTACTTTGACCTTAATTAAGCTCTTTCTACATGGCCATTCTCGGATATGATCAGAGATGTGGTCGGCCTTGGTTTTCTCAAAGTGGGCCAACAATTCGGTGTCGACATCGTATCTCATAGGTAATTGGAAATGGTTCAAGAATACCATTTCCAAGTCGTTGAAGTAAGAGTAACTCAAGTGATCGAGCTCAATATACCATTTTGTAGCACCCCCTATAAGAGTGCATTGAAAAAGGTGCAACTGGACATAGTCATCTTTCAATGAGTTTAACGAACACCATAAATGAAAATTTTTCACATGATCACCACGGATCTTCGCTATGCTTGCCCTCAAATTTTAGAATATCCGAAGGAAACTTAGTCGGCATGGGGGGCCAACGTGGATCGTGACAAATTGCGTCGTTAATTAATCTCGACAAGTCTAGAAGATGTAGCGTTTTCAGAAATGGTAGTTTCGATTGTGAACTATTTACAGGAAAATAGGGTCCTGGAGTTTGACTGGCACAAGGTTGCTAGGAAAAGTTGGACTTCTAGCTAGGATTTTGGTAAAAACCATGGCCTTGACCAACATAGGATAACTGCGTATGTTGGGGTATCATTGACTGACTCTTGAAATTGGATGACATAGCTTGTGCGGGGATTGCTCCCTACATTGTGTTCCAAGGACCCTGGAAGGGGATGCCCCCAGTTGATCCGACATGCATGGGTATGGAGCCATGCATGGGGTTCCATTGAGTATGGAAGGGGTTTCGCCCAACCGACATCCCTTGCGAGGGAACTGATCCCTACCAAGGATTCCAAAGACCCTGTGTGGAAAAAATTCCAGTCGTCGCTCCCTGTGAAGGAATAATACCTTGCACTGGATTCTATTGACCAAAACTAGGGTTATCCCCAGCCGAGACAACAACCGAAGAAAAATCATTATTCCCA
The DNA here is from genome assembly GCA_009831015.1 of Picea engelmannii. Taxonomy (NCBI): domain Eukaryota; kingdom Viridiplantae; phylum Streptophyta; class Pinopsida; order Pinales; family Pinaceae; genus Picea; species Picea engelmannii. Next base: position 69,366 of record ML780012.1, read on the forward strand.
AATGCACCAAACAAAGAGAATGGCATAGATCCCACCGACGTTGTATAAGACAAAGGTCCTAAACTACCTCCACCAAACAAGATATAATTAATGTTTTCCTCGATTGGTTGTTGAAAAGCACCACCGAGTGAAGGGGACGGAGGAGGTATATGACCCCCATCGTAAGGGATAGAATTAAAGGGGTAGAAGTGCCCTCGATTTACCCTTGCACGGGAGTGTTCGAGCTCCCTGCCCCCAGACCCATGGTCTATAAGGTAGAATAAGTAAGAATCGAGTTTGTATCAAAGTCAGGCATCCCATATGAGAATGGAGGGCCCTTCACACTCTGAGTAGAAAGAGTAGTGATTGAAGTTGATAACGATATCAGACCACTTCCTGAAGTTGAGGGAGTTGAGACCACTGTGGTCCTGACTGGTGAAGGTGGGAGAGGAGGTAGGATGCCCCCTGCGGTAGTAGTCGTAACGGGAGTATGAGGACTCCTAGATGAAGTACCAACATTCACCTCCATTGTCTCTCGTAGGAATAGATGGCGCTCAAAATATGTCACCTCGGGAGGGACACTCTGAATCAAGATCGACGTCGACAAATCAGTAATCAGAGGGTTAGTTGGCTTGAGAGCCTCTGCCTCAAGGTAACAAATGGTAGGTTCCTCTGGAGTCGAAAAGTATCCTCATGGAGCAGGCTTGGGCACAACTTCTTGTGGCTCAGTCGCTTCAAACGACCCTTCTTGTTCAAGTCTTTTCCTCAATGGTGGCGGAGGTGGCTCCAATGTAACCAACGACAGGCCCTAGATCCTTCACGATCAGCGAAGCTGTTGATCTTCCACTTTGTGAAATGATCAAACGACACATTAAGGCTTGACTAGCGTAGAACACAAAGCACACACTAAAAATTTTCCTAAAGACAAATCAAGTAGTTGACTATCTAGTAGGAAGGACAATTACACTGATTAACACTAAAGCAACTAACCAGTGTAAGGGAAACTCAAACACGGAAGCACCCTCTCGGTATACTTTGTGAAGCGCTATTCGACGTCCGCCCTAGGTACCGCAGTATACCCTTGTAGTCACATGTGTAAGTCCGTAAAATATGGGCAACTAGGTTGTCATATCGCAGTCAGTTACCATGTAGGTACAATCGACAGTCAGGCAAATCGTAATGAGCAGGATAACAAGTCTGAAGCCCTTCAAGGGTATCAAAAGAAAATGGTCTGGAAGACAATAGAGGATCTCAAATGGATTCAAGGTCCACGAAGCTCTATAGGAAAATGTAGTCGGTATTGTTCCCGAGAAATACCCTCAATATACAATCCCCACTACGTTCAGTCCAATTTTGGAGGGGTTATCTCCTCTATCTTTCCTCATGCGACCTCGTGTTTATCCCATGTGTTAGAGGGGGGTCCCGACTAACTCTTACGACACTGGACTTAAAGTAATCCCTAACTCAGACTCCAATGTTTGATTTGAAGTGGCCTTGAAGAGTTTCCTCTTCAAACCTAATTCAAGGCCCTAAAACCCTAAACTAGTTTGTGAACCCTACAAACAGAAAAGTCTAATGTATTTTAGATTAGGCGTTATTTTTAAGGCTTTATTTACTCAAAAGGTGTGGTAGTGAAACTAATGGTGTTATAAAGAGATGCATAAGGAGAAGATATTTAAAGCACTTGAAAGCAAAATTACTTCGAAATTAAAAGCAAAGCTTATAACTAACTCTTTATAAACTCAACTTTTCTAACTAATATTTCAAGATCTTGTAAATAAAGAAATCCTAAAACTTGCTTTTGCTGGACTACAAGATACTTATGTTTCAGGAAAACAAGAAGAACTTGAAAGTAAAGACTCTTTCTCCTTTTGCAAATAAAAACTTTAACTACTTTACCAAACTAAATGCAAGAAAATGAAATTTCTTTTTTTTAACCGCTTTAAAGAGAAAAAATTGAAGTAAACTTTTTGTTTTTTCAAAGAAAGTAGAAAGGGATAAAAGGAAAACTGAAAACAAGACTGGTAAAGACCCTCATCCCACTGCGGATCACAGGGATTCAACCAAGAAACCAAAAGGCAGATCTAAGACTTGACAGCTTGCTCAAAACCTTTTAGGGAAGACACAAGAAAACCAAGGAAACAAGTAAAATGGAACCTATACACAAGTTGTGGCCACAGGCAAAGACTCTGGATGATTCAAGAAAGCCCTGAGAAGTGTGAACTTCTATCAGGAAAGAGGCAAACTCCCTCTTTAAAAAAATTTCATGAAACATAGACGTGATTTGTTGCATCAGTAGCCTGTGTATGTAAGCGGGTTGTTTACTTTGCAGAGCACGTATGTACGTGGCCTGACCCAAGATAGGGTGCATACACCTCTTAGTCTTTTCAAAAATAAAAATACAAGCTAGACCTATAGGGAAGGGACAATTGGTAGGCACCCAGGAGGTGACCAAAACCCCTTGACAGACTCAACAAACTTGACTGAAACTTGAAAGGAAAACAAAAACCAATCAATCAACCCAAAAAACTCCTAAAAAACCATAGTGAGATCCCTAATATGGTCGCCAGTTCTGCTAGTGGGAAAATCTCCCCTTTAACTATACCAAGGTTTAAGATATAGACAAAGCGAATGACCGTCTAAAAGTCAATCTAGTTTCTACTCTACCCCAAACATATCAAAACAAATTAAAAGAGAGAAATAAGAGAGAAGATCGGTAATTGTACCTTTTATCCCACGTGTGGTGATGATCTCCTCAAGCTCTATAGTTCCAACGACTGCAAGTCTCCTCCCAAGGCTAACCCGCATCCAAAACTAGGCAAACAAGGACTACAAGCATGTTACTTCTATTCATGAGTTAGGGTTAGATATCAAATGATATGTATAAATTAAAGAAAATACACAAAACATCTTCATTTGGGATAGGGAAAAGAGATTTTTTATTCATCAAACAAAGACTGAAACTTACAATCTGTGTCGGCCACCGTTCTGTGAACCTGGTCTAGGCTCCTCTTTACAATTCTCCAAGTGCACCTTCAATAGGCATCTTCTCTCAATCTTCTGATCACCTCAAGGGAAGAGAATGGATTGAATGGAAGAAGAAGGGGCTGATGAGGGAATGTTAAGGCAATATCTCACAAAAGGTAGCAAAATCTTGGGCAAGGAAGGGAAGTGAAATTGGGCAAAGTTTCATTGTTCTTATGCTTGGATGTGAAATGAGACCCCAACACCTCCTTTTATATGACAAAATGATGGTTATTCGATTGGGTGATGAGCTATAGCAGGTGAATTGGTTGGGAAACCTCCAATAGCCCTTGAATTTCACCGAATTTCTTACAACTTTTTAATTTTTGCAACTTTTGTAAGCATATGTGGGTTGTTTAGTGTGCAGCAAGCGTATGTACGCAGGTTGTAGTGGTGCAGGGTGCATACATGCTCTAAAAAATGGTTTTTTAAGTAGAACATATCAGCAATGATTTGGAAAATTATGCAAGTAAGAGGGTCAATGCCATGTATGCATGAGTAGCGCATTTTAGGGCTATAACAAATATTTACAAAATATTCTATGAAACTTTAACAAAGAAAAAATAATTAATACATTTTGTGAATTACATATTGCAAAGATTACTGTTTGATAAATGTTTTGAAAATAAGATTTAAAATGATTATAGATTTTAATGTTTCATAAATATTTTGAAAATAAGATTTAAAATGGTTATATATTTAAAAAAAATAAAAATTCATTTTCTATTTTATTAAATTTATAAATTATTTTATTTATTTATTTATTTAAAATTAAAAATAATTACATATTAAAAAAATGTGTTTTCTTCATCTATTTTATTTTATTAGATTTATAAGTTATTTTATATATTAATTTGTTCTTATAAGTTATTTTATATTTTCATTCATTCTTATCCCTCTTTTTTAAATATCATAATAAAATTTTAAATTTAATAATAAAGATGATTTATAACTTATAATTATGTATAAAATTATTATTATTAGATATATAAAAATAAAAATTAAAATGATTATGAAAATAAAATAAATACTTTAATATTTGCCTAATATTTGTTGCTTATTAATATTGTAAAAAAATGTCAAATCTAAAAAAATTCCTACTTTTTACTTTTTCCTTTGAATAGAGATGACACTAACATTTTTTTAAATAGAGGTAAGAAAATCTGACAAGTTTACCTAGATTAAAGCTTGGGTAACTTTGTTGAGGTCAAATTTAAAATTTGTTGATTTCTTTCTTTTTTTACTATACCTTTTTTTATTTTAGTGACACTTTAACCTTTTTAAATTGAGGTGAGAAAACCTGAGCAAGTTTACCTTTAAACTACAACTTTGATAACTTTGCCGAGGTCAAATTTAAAATATGTTAATGATAAAATGTGTAATAAAGAATTGATTTGTCATAGTTATCTTTATTATCAATAATTGTTTTTAATAAAATTAAATTATAGTTAATAAAAATAAGTTTATCGTTAAATTATGGATTTTTATTAATTAAATTAAATACTTATTATCAACCACTCTATTTAATGAAATTCCTTCCTTATTAATATTATTGACTTTGTTAATAATTAATATGATACAATTAAAATAAAATACTTATTATCAACCATTCTCATTAATGGAATTCCATCTTTATTAATATCAATTTTGTTAATAATTAATATGATATAATTAAAATAAAATAAAAATCTGAATGTTCCATCCTTATTAATATTTAGGATATAATTAAAATTAAATTAAATTAAATACTTATTATCAACTACTCTCATTAATGGTAATTGGATCCTTATTAATATTGATTTTGTTAATAATTAATATGATATAATTAAAATAAAATCAAAATTTTCATAAGTAATAATTTGGGGATATTTCATATTTATTATGATACAGTTTCAGTGGGTCTAATGATTAAAAACATGTGTTTCATCTTAAGAGGTCACAAGTTCAAATCTAGAAGAGGGTAGGGTATGTATACCTCCATAGACTTTACCAATTAAATTGTTGAGCGGAGGGGGGTCCCTTGTCCCACAAACAAGGGGTCTCATACACCAACTTGACCGTGACCTTAAAAATAGATTATTATTATTATTACAATATTGATTTTGCTAATAATTAATATGATATAATTAAATTAAAATTAAATTAAATACTTATTATCAACCACTCTCATTAATAGAATTTCATCATTATTATTATTATTAATATTGACTTTGTTAATAATTAATATAATATAATTAAAATAAAATAAAAATCTCCATAAGCAACCATTGGAGGATGCAATTTTAAATTCTTAATTCTTATTAATTAAATTAAATATTTATTATCAACCAATCTCATTAATAAAATTCCATCCTTATTAATATTAAATATTCACTTGGTTAATAATTAATATGATATACTTAAAATTAAATTAAATACTTATTATCAACCACTCTCATTTCTCATTTTCTCATTAATGGAATTCCATCCTTCTTATCATTTCTCATTTCTCATTAATGGAATTCCATCCTTCTTAATATTGACTTTGTTGATAATTAATACGATATAATTAAAATAAAATAAAATTCTCCATAAACAGCGATTCGGGAATGCAATTTAAAAGGTGGCATGTTTATTGGTCAGGCGAGAAAACCAAAAGAAAAGTTAAAAAAAAAATGATTTAAACTCAAAAATAACTAACGGGTAAGAGAAAACCAAAAGAAAAGTTAAAAAAAAATGATTTAAACTCAAAAATTCACCATATAAATATGGAATTCATTTAATTCCCTTTGCCGAAGTGCTGTGACCGCACGTCTCCCCTCCAGAGGAGGGGGGAAGCTAATTTTGTGTAGTGACAATTCTGTAGCTTGAGGGAGTGTTGCTCCACCCTTGCTTTATTGATTTCATTTATTGCTGTTAAATTCGCATATTTGCAGGATGAATTTAGGTTTTTCTGCTGTATTCTGCATTTGAAATCAGATTTCTGGCTTCTTCCTTTCTTTCTTTTGTCTTTTCAAGTAAGTGCCTGGTTCGATCTCAGCTCTCGTAAAACAAAAACAGAAAAATATCTTGCAATGAAGCCACAAAAAGAAGATCCGGGCCGCATGATCTCAGTAAATGAGTTTTTGCAATCTCTACTCGATAGTCTGGATGAAAGAATAAACTCCAGGTAATTTGGTTCAGTTCTATAAAATTGAATATATATTGTATGCTATAGTCCATAAATTATTTCTTCCTATTGAATAATTGTATGCTATATATTGTATGCTATAGTCCATAAATTATTTCTTCCTATTGTATGCTATAGTCCATAAATTATTTCTGGATGACATGCTTGAGTGAATATTGTATCCTATGCCAACGTAGCACTTTCTTGTTTTTCTTCCTAATGAACATGTTTCTTGTGGTTTGTTAGGAATATTATTTCATTTCCTTCAATTAAGAGTGTTATTTTCCATAAATTAGATAGTTATTCTTGTTCTAGTCCCTGCATATAAAGTGTTCACATATCTAAGCTTACACCCATGGATTGATGACTTAATGTCCATAAATTATACATATTTGACTGACATTTTTGGCGTTGTTGTTGGGGAGATGCTACAAGGGATTAGCACTTATATGGATTATTTTCCTTGTAAGTTTTAAATTGGAGAGTTTTGTTGTGTGTGATTTCTTTCTTTAAAGTACTAGAATTATATATCTGGTGGGACAATGAATATTAAGATGCAAAGGCGCCTTTACTTTAGAATTTTTGAAGAGGTTCTAGCCCGACACATTCTCTTTGGTAAGTTTGTTGTTTCAAATAGTTCTAAAGATATGTTAGTGTTGCATGAATAGGGCCAGATATAATAGAGGCATATTGAGGTTAAATATAATTAGATACATTTCGTAATTAAGGATTTCAATCTTTTTCACTTGTGGTGCAGTAAGAACCGCTCCATCCACTAACACATTGGCAGGAAGATTTGCAGGGAGAAAGGATGCATATAGAAGAGGATTTCAAGGAAGCATAGGAGTTTTCCAAAGGAAAATCCAATGTAAGTCATCTAATTTGTGAGAAAAATTCTTGCCCAAATTTGCATAATAGAGTGACGATTTGTTACAAATTCAACAATGTACCATAAGTTTTCTAAAAGCTATGTTTAAGATTTATAAAATCAAGTTTGTTTTCTCTTTTTATCAAATCATTGTTTCATATACATCATTTGTGTTGTATGGTTTCGATATACAACAGTTATATCTTGGAGATTTATTAATGTTAATATCCTGCAGTTTTTAAAGTATTGTTTGCAGGGTGTGTGGATCGATCCTCTCTTATTTCCTCTATCTTTATTTAGTTTCATGATTGAGTTGTTGTGAGTGGAGGTAAATCTCATTGGGGGTTGAATGATAACTTTGAGTTTCATTCAGTTATGTGAACGTTCTGTACCTCACATTGAAAGAAACATAACCTCTTCCCTTAAACTCTGCATTGTTACCCAGTGAAGATCATCTCCTTTCCTTTTTTCAATTTCCAGTGTGTGAAGTAGAATATACTTTTATATGTTATGTTTTCTTTTGTAATTACAAGAATAGTGTCACTTGAAGGTAGGAACAAGATTTGCTCTAAGAATTTCTTTCATGAACACTCATGACATGCTTGAGTGAATATTGTAGCCTATGCCAACGTAGCACTTTCTTGTTTTTCTTCCTAATGAACATGTTTCTTGTGTTTTGTTAGGAATATTATTTCATTTCCTTCAGTTAAGAGTGTTATTTTCCATAAATTAGATAGTTATTCTTGTTCTAGTCCCTGCACATATAGTGTTCACATATCTAAGATTACACCCTTGGATTGATGACTTAATGTCCATAAATTATACATATTTGACTGACATTTTTGGCGTTGTTGTTGGGGAGATGCTACAAGGGATTAACACTTATATGGATTATTTTCGTTGTAAGTTTTAAATTGGAGAGTTTTGTTGTGTGTGATTTCTTTCTTTAAAGTACTAGAATTATATATATGGTGGGACAGTGAATATTAAGATGCAAAGGTGCCTTTACTTTAGAATTTTTGAAGAGGTTCTAGCCTAACGCATTCTCTTTGGTAAGTTTGTTGTTTCAACTAGTTCTAAAGATATGTTAGTATTGCATGAATAGGGCCAGATATAATAGAGGCATATTGAGGTTAAATATAATTAGATACATTTCGTAATTAATGATTTCAATCTTTTTCACTTGTGGTGCAGTAAGAACCGCTCCATCCACTAACTCATTGGAAAGAAGATTTACAGGGAGAAGGGATGCATATAGAAGAGGATTTCAAGGAAGCATAGGATTTTTCCAAAGGACAATCCAATGTAAGTCATCTAATTTGTGAAAAAAATTCTTGTCCAAATTTGCATAATAGAGTGACGATTTGTTACAAATTCAACAATGTACCATAAGTTTTCTAAAAGCTATGTTTAATATTTATAAGATGAGTATTGGATATTTTTGTGGGGATAATCTCATAACATAATCATAGACACACTCACCAAGAATCCCACATACCTAGGTCACATTTTAGGAGAAAAATGGTCATTTGTTTTTATTTTTGTAGCAAATTAACATTGGAAACCTCTTAAAAAAATGTTGGTACTGTCAAGATTTGAGGGAATAAAATTGATACTTTTTAAAACCTATTTATAAGGGAGATATACCTTGGAATATATCTTATAACCCAATTTCAATAACTCAATTTGAACCCCAAATGAAAAATATATGACCAAAATATTGATTGGATGTAGAGTAGGCAGCTCAGGAATATAGATAGGACATCCACTTTTTGGATGCCTAAATGGATATATGTTTAAGACATGTTTATATGGTGTATTCTCATATGAATATAGTTTAAAACTCAATTTTAATCACTCAATTTCAATATCATACGAGAAATTTATGCCCAAAATATTAACTTACTATCCTAAATCTGCATTCCTAAAACTTTGTTTCCTAGAATGTCCCTTCGAATATTACACCCATAAATTATTATTGTATTCTAAACTTGTTTCTATTGGAGATACCTATATGGGTATAATTTAATATCTAAGAGGAAACACTTCAATTCGACCTTTAACGAAAAATTTATTTTCAAAATAGTGACTGTTGGTCTAGGTGGAAATTCGAAAAAAACTTTGTTGTGCAAGTTGTTCCTAAGAAGATTTGGCATATCATCTCATGGAATTTAAAAAAAATGTTTCTACTAGAGATATCACTCTGAATAAAATTTCATTTGGATTTGGAATCACTTAAATTGGGCTGTTAAAATTAGTGCAGCTATAAGATCCATTCTCCGGGAGGATGGGAAAGACCCGAGCTCTGATCTAGGTCCCCCAGTACACTCTTGGGGTTCTTGGTCTGGGACCAAGCAGTTAGAGCCATGGAAAAAGACCCTAGTTGCCCCCCCAGTGTATTGCTGGGGTTCTTGGTCAAGGACCAAGTAGTTTGATGATATAATTCCCTAGATGTGTTCTAGGGCCCTTGGATGTGTTCTAGGGAATCCTTACTTGATGCTTGGATTGATCCTTGGTTATGTACCTTGGTGGATAAGACCCTAGTTGTGATCTAGAGCCCCTAGATGTATTATGGGGTATCCTGGTCTGGGACCATGCTGTTTCTTGGTTAAGTACCAAGATGAGCTGATGTGTAACCTTCTTCTCTCACAAGATGGTCCATGTGACCTAGGTGCAGTTAAGAAGAAGGAAATGATCATATCATTGACCTTCCTCATATGTTTGGATGATAAAAGCTTATAATTTGTATCATGATATTCAAGTGGACAAAACTGTCATTAAAGAAGGACTTAACCTTTGACCTTGTCTTATTGTTTATTATGTAACCCCCCTTTCTTGAGTTTATTGGGTGTTTAATTCTTCCTAAAGAAGTTGGTCGCCTTGATCTTGAAACCCATCTCTTAGAGTTGTTTTATTTCCTCGTTGACTTTTGACTTGTCATTTATTATTTTAAAAGTTAAAATATTATTTATTTAATTGTTAGGGTTTAAACCTAACCCTAAAATTAGGAATAATATGCTATCCCTAACCTACCTACCAAAACTATAAATCAAGTGTCCTTTCCTCACTCAACACATTCACACTCTCTCCTAGCAGAGTTTTGGTCTGAGGTATTTCTGTGGCTCCTCTTGTTTATCTTGCTAAATGGTTGTGACCCTTCTAGGATAGGTTACTTGGTGTGTTCTGGTCTGCTACAACCACTATGGGATTACCCTATCCATTTTTATGCCAGTCGTTGATCCTAAGGGTCATTTCCAACCAACCTAATAGGATCTTCCTATTTATATTATTGTTTTGGCATTTTTTCTTTGGTGCCACATGTGTATGTTTCCTAAGTTGATGTCATCCTCATCCTTGTTGGTTATGCCCTGTGTATGTTGTCATTGTCCCCATCTCTGCTAGTGCCACCATGTATATGTTTCCTTACCTTATCTACTTGCATCCTTTGAATAGGGTTTGATAGGGTTTCTCTGGTACTATTGATATTTATGCTTTTGTTGTTAGCAGTTTTTGTTTTTTTGTCTTAGTTTATTAAGGTTGTATGTGGCCTCCTTTAAACCACTAGGCTAGACATTGGTGTTCTATTCTTATCCCTCTTAATTGATGTTGGCACGGCCTCATGATTCCCATCCAACTAGTTAGTTTTCTGGTTTACTACCCTAAAATTTCTTCTTGGAAAATATGTCCTAAGGATCATGATGAGATCTACCCTGAGGGTTTGATCAAAGGTCCATTAAATATTTTTATGAGCATACATTAAAGAGGATAACAACAACATATTAGGTGAAATTGTTCCTTATTTCAGCTAAGGTAATAGTTAAGTAAATGTTCTATTATTTATTGTTTTATGATATCAAAACTTTTAAATGTTTTGTTGATCCTAAATTACAGTAGTTAATGTTTAGAAAGTTAAAGAAAACAATTTTTTTCTAGTTAGCTATTGGTTTTTCCCTTAAATTCTAACATGGTATTCGATCTTAGGGCATGAAAAGAGCTCATTTGTGGCAAACTTTTTAGCTTGTGTAGATCCACTACTAAGGGTTTTCATATCAGATCAGTAGTGAGTTTGTTTTATATGAGAACTCTTTTATATCAGTTTTCAATATTGCTTCATCTTTATTCAAAGCAAAAGATAGGCTTGAAGGGGATTCAAACTTCAATTCCTGGAAGTGTAGGGTCTTTAATATCCTATAAGAAGGTGACTTGGATGAATTGGTTACCAGGGTGATGGAAGAACCTACCTCAAATGCAGGAAGAGCATCCTATAAAAAGAGGCAGGCCAAAGCCAAGAGGGTCATTTTTTACTCAGTTAAAGACAACATGATGCCTCTTATTTCTCATCTAAGGACAAGAAAGGAATTATTTGATTCCCTAGCCGATTTGTATGAAACGAAGGCCCCAACTTAGAAAAAGACCTTGAATAAAAAACTACGTACATTAAAAATGGGAAAGGATGAAACCATCTCTGCCTTCTTTTCCAAAATTTCCCAAATAAGAGATTAGTGCACAAAAATTGGAGATGCAATAGATGATGATGACCTTGTACAAACAATAGTACATGGTCTTTTGGAATCTTTGGAGATAATATTTTTCTTCATCGAGCGGCCATGAAACCCCCTTAGGAGATAAGATTTTTCTTTATGGAGCAGCCATGTAAAGTCCACAAGAGAACCATCTTCATCGAGCGACCATGCAACCCCCTTCAAAGTACGAGTAAATTTTGATATTCCATTATTTGAAGGACTGAGAGATGTGGATGTTGTAGATAAATTGTTGAATCTACTTGAAGGATATTTTTAGTCCACAATTTTTTCGATAGGGAAAATATTACTTTTGCACTCCTTAAGGTTGTCCCCCATGTTAAGGACTAGTGGGAAACTTACTATGATCAAAGGGCCATAGAGGAATATCAAATATTTTTGGTTTCCCCTACATGGGATTCCTTTCGGGATGCCATTAAAGAAAAATAATACCATGTTAGAACCTACGAGGACCAATACACCAGATGGACCACCCTGCATCAAGAAAGGGACCAGACAATACCAGATTTCACCAATATTTTCCATACCTTGTGCACCAAATTGGGTATCAAAGACTATAAGCGACATCTGGTGCTCAAATACTATGACTTTTTGCATACATACATTCAAACAGAAATGGAATTTCTGGACATCTCTTCATTGGGTACAGCTTATAGATACGATGTCAAGATCGAGCAGAAATTTAAGAAGAAGAGGTGAGAGTTTGGATCTACAAACTCCTCACAGTCGAAGTAGGGCAAAGGTGGTCCAAACCCACACAGCAAGGGACAGATAAAATACGGCCACTCTTAGGACAACTAGTTCAAGACGCAACACAAGAAGGGTAATGAGCAGATGAATAAGGACACGGGAAAATGGTGTGAGTACCATAAAATACCTTGGCACAACACTGAATAATGATGCTCCAAGCAGTCACCCATGGTTGAGTTGAAGGCTTCTGAGTCAAAGGTTGATTCTGATTCTGAATCAAATCCTGAAGGAGGTAATATGATTATCGATGATGAACCCAATGCCACTATTGCTACCACCAAAGTTTGGCCAAGAAAACCAGAAGAACCAGAGGAAGGGGAACGCCTCGTTCACTCACAGATGTGGATAAAGGGGGCTCTGCTTCATTTCATTTTCAATAGCGACAGTTAGAAGAACTTGATTTCAACAGAGGTCATCAAGCAGCTAGACCTGCCAACAACACCGCACCTATAGCCCTACACCATCGGTTAGCTTCACCACTGAAGAGATCTTTGTGTCAACCAACAATGTCATCTTCCCTACGACATCAAGCCTTTCAAATATGAGGTATTGTGTGATATTTCTCCCAATGAAGTTTGTGATGTTATTTTCAGACAACCATATTTTTGGAAGTGCCATGTTGTGTATGAGTCTAGACCCCATAGTGTTATTATTACTTTGGGTAGACAATTTTATAGGATACTAGAGGTAGCATCGCCTACCGCTATTTCTTTAATCTCTACTAAGAAATGAAGTAAGGTCATTTCACAGACTGGGAAGTTCATCTTTTTTTTTATCTGTTCTCACAGTAAGAAGAAGGTTGTGGCCACATATGTGGCCTCTACACAAAGCATCTCTTTGTTATGATCCAAAATGCTCAAAATATAAAAAAATAACAGAAGTACACACCATGTATAGAATGTCAACATGGAGCACAACTCCAAGATATATAAGTTACATAATAACTCGTTAAAGAATAGGAGAACCTGCTCCAAATAATCAAATACCTTTCATACTTCATAATTCACATCTCAATAATGAATACATAATCTCTTATATATAGTTATTCACACTTGCACATGAGGCCCCTTTATCACTAGGTCAACCCTATTACATATGAATTTACACATTACATGTACATTTAGGCCCATGTATTCCCCCACTTGGGGTCATATCATATACATTTAGCCATATATATGCCCCCCTTGGGTCATAACAGAGTACCCTCCAAAAATATTTGTCCTCAAAGCTTTGCATTTAAAGGCTTCATATGTGATGAAACCAAGTAATATGATTTTTTTATATTCCTTCTTTATTCATTCCATTGTTGATGATCAATCCATCCAAAATCAATTATTTTCGGTCTTAATGCTTGGTGTCTAGTTGTTAAATAATTTTATTTCCTTTGATTCCATGTATTTTTGTTGAAGCTTCTCCAATTTGTAGTCGTTGTTGGTCTTTGATAATAGTTTGTTGAAGAGTAGTTTGGTGATCCCTTGTTCCATGAATATTGACAAGTATTCCATCTTCTTCCTTCATAATTTTGATATCGTCCTTATTGTATTCCTTGAAATGTTTCTTGGTAATGAGGGTGTCGATGTGGTTTCACATTTGATGGTATTTCTTCACTCTACACATGCATTTCATCTATCTTCTTTTCAGCGACAATGGAATCCTTAATCATCTTTGCTTGGTCTTTGATTACTCTAGACTTCGAGATAATACCATTATATTTGGCATGTACATCCTATAGATAAAGTTCAACTTCTTCAAGTATATTTTGTTGACCTTCTTGAATCTTGTCTTCTTTCTCCTTTTGAAGCTACAATGTGATCCCATCTAACAAATTCTGATGTCCTTCTTCAATTTTGGATTTCATTTATGACTTTACCTCATCTGTATTTAAGGATTCTTCAACCTTCTTGTAAATTTCCTCTTGCAGTCTTTTGGTAGATTCTTCATCCAATATTATTCTTTCTTCTTTGTTTTGACAATTCTTCTTTTCTTCTTTCAATCTCTTAACCTCATCCAATATTTTTTTATTATGGATTCATAATCTACATATCTATTCATCTTTCTTTTTCAAATCTTCTCTTCACTCATATTTTTCCCACTTACCTTTGCTAGTGTTTTCTTGCTTTAGGTTATTAATCTCCTTAATGAGTGATTAATTAAGGTATATTATCTGAGATAGTTCCTCACCCTTATTATTAATTTCTTCCTTTGATTCTTTTAATTCATCTTGAATTCTGTACATTTCCTCCACTTTTGTATCTCTAATCCATTTATCTGAGAATAGTTTTTCAAATTCTTCCCATGTGTAGTTCCATCTAGTATTTTGATCAACACTCATTCACCACTTCCAAGATTCATAAAAAATATAATCTCTTTCCTTCATAGCAGTCATATTATATTCTTTTACCAACCTAAACCATTCCATAGGATTGATTTCATCTTTATCTTCATCTCCTATAAATTTAGGTATTCCCATTGATTATTAATTGAGGTCTAATCCCAACCCTCAAATCACAACCTCGATATATTAAGGATAAAGATATCAAATATTTTTAATACTTGTTCCAATATTCTCTTCTATGTGTTATCTTTCCAATGGATTTTGAATCAGATCAATCAAACATTCCAATTAAAAGTTATGATAGTTTTAAGTGAACATACCTTTGAAACCCTGATTTGGAGTCTATCCTCCTAACCAACCTTACTTATGTTGTATCTCTGAAATTTAGGCCCTTCTTAGTCTGAAATTGAGACCTGTAGTACTATGAAATTTCTTCTCTTTAATTCCACAGGTCTGACCAAAAATTGGATGTGCCAAGTGGAAGTTATGATAACTCCCCCACACCTTACTGATTTTTGGCCTTTCCGGTAGAGAGCACGTGTACAACGTGCCCCATGCACAATAATTGATATACAATTATGAAAATTGTACCATAAATACTAGGGCCTGTCCACTATTCAATTCAACTGGTATCACTCAATTTGGATTCTCTATGAAGACTTTATGGTTGTTTTACATGGAACATGTGTTTGAGACTAGTATGTAGGACAAGTCAACTACCCTATATTGCATAGGGTGTATCTACAAAATTAGGATGACACAGAATATGAAATTTTATCATAGATATGTTAATAATTTATATGAGTATCCTCCAGATTTTAGGGTCTTAAATGTTACAAAAAAAATGTTATAGCAAAAATTCTACGATGACTAAATTTTGGATGATTCCATAACCCTATCTTAGACAAGCTATATCTCTAAAATTATAAGGCCTCAAGAGCTGAAATTCAAACTCCACATACCTTGATCCATATACTAAATATCTGACTAGGGGTTCCTTATGAAATGTTGTATAAAATACGTTATAACAAAAATTCCAAGGTGTCTTAGATGTAGCAGTGAAACCCCAAGACCTTGATCTTTGATACCAAATGTTATGATCCAAAATGCTCAAAATATCAAAAAATAATAGAAGTACACACCATGTACAAAATTTCAACATGGAGAGCAACTCAAAGATAGATAATTTACATAATAGATCCTTAAATAATAGGGGAACCCCCTACAAATAACCAAATACCTTTCATACTTCACAATTCACATATCAATAGTGAATACATGATCTATTATATATAGCTATTCACACTTGCACATGAGGCCCCTTTTATCACTAGGCATACCCTATTACATATGTATTTAAACATTACATGTACATTTATTCCCATGTATTCCCCACTTGGGGTCATATCATATACATTTATCCATATATATGCCCCCCTTGGGTCATAACACTCTTTGCAGTAGAAGAAATTGGACGGGATCGTGGAAGAATTCAAAGACATCTTCTCCTCACCCACCAAGGTATTGACACACTACCAAGTCAAGCATCCAATTGATCTGACCCCCGATGAACCTCTACCTAATAGACCAATCTATCTTCGCTCATTGATGGAAAATGATGAAATCGGGAGTCATATCCAAGAGCTCCTTCAAAAGGGGCACATCAGACCCAACTCTTCCCCTTGTAGAAGCTCAATTATACTGGTGCAGACGAAGTATGGGACTTGGTGACTTTGCATTGATTACAAATCCTTAAACAAAATCACAGCTAGGAACTGTTATCGCACAGTTTGTAGGAAGGGTTTAGGTTAGCTTGAGTCAAGGCTTCAAACTGGCGTAACAGGAGCTTCCCCACCCACTGTCACCTCGATGGGGAGCTCTTTCTATTTAGGATGGCTAGTCCAAGGGAGACGTCCCTAGTAATCTGGGGTTCTGAGAGGGTTTAAAGTTTATATGGATCAAGATAAAGGTTCCCTTTCACAGATTACTGCCAAGAAGGAGATAGTCAAAGAAGATATTCCACTGATAAGGGCACCTGTTTGTGAGACAAGACAAATAAAGCTAAAATGTGCTGCAGTGGTTAGTACTTCAAATATTAATGACTATCTTAAACATATATATGAGCAATGGTCAAGTGTAATTATTGACGAAGTCAATGATTACTAGACAAAGACAAATGATTTATATCACTTCTTCAATAAATACAGAATAGTAAAGGCATTCAATGTATACAATCACTCCTTGTTATATCACAATGTAGTAAATAAGCTCATATACCAATATTGTTGCTGCGTCACAATGCAAAATTAGGGTGACATTAGCCTTACTAATAGGTCAATTTGAGGACAATGAGTGGAACGTTTTCTCAAATAAGCTTATGAATGCAATCAAAAACTCAAAGTCTATCAAATAAGGTGATAAATGTCACAACGTTTCAGGCTAAACAAGAGATCAAACAAGAGTGTGACGTCACCTATAATGTTGTTGCTGTCACTATGACGTCAGCCCTAGGTTTAGGTTAGTTTGAGAGGCAAAGAGGTAAACGTTTTGCAATCTAAACCAATGAAAATATTTAATACCTCTATGGCTAT